>JAOTAV010013222.1:0-26003 GCA_026546445.1 Cyclargus thomasi | reverse complement strand
TAAAGAAAAAGTTTTTTTTTTGTAATCTTGAAAGAAGTCTAGAAGACGGGACGAACCTGAAGTCCACGCGAACGAAGCGGGCAAAAGCTAGTATATCATATTTTTAACACAAGTACAAAGTCGGAGCCATTAAAAACCCACGGAATATTTCATTACATACTTAGATATTTTGTGACGAATTCTAGAATTTCCGTATGTCGCGTACATAGGTAAGTGCAAAATAATGAATAATGATGACGGTTCGTGCCGAAAAGTTTTTTTAAAATTAGATGGTGTCCGCGATTTTGTCTCGCGCGTTTATTTTTCCGCTACTTAGCTTTAATGTGACACATAGTTTCTACACTGGCAGAAAAAATGTATGAAAAAAATTACGCCAATAATATCGGCGTAAATAAAAATCGCTCTTCATGTTTGTAAAAAAGTGTACAATTAAATTGCAAAGCCTAATTAAGGAGGCGAAATTGTTCTAGGGGGCGACGAAATTGTCTTCCTCCAGGCGGCCGATACCTACGCTACACCACTGTCTTAAATATAATTGATATAATTATATTGACCAGGCTAACAAGCCATGCCGTATGTGCTCTTCTTTAGCTTTCATTAGGTTCCACAATTTTTGAATACCCTTTAATAATTAGAATGTTTCAAGAAGAAGGCAGATGCGCAAACGGGTCACCACTAAGGTACCGTTGCCCGTGGACACGGACGCAAAATTAAAAGAGTTGGACGTAAATTTTTTAAGAAGGAAAAGGGAGTACAGGTAGGGAGTTGGGCCTCCATTAAAATTATTCATTCAACAAGCGTTTCACACCAAGATTCTGTGAATTTAAGATATACCTGTATATTTGGTAGGAATAGTCGACAGCACTCTATGAATTTCCTTCCGTCGTAGATACTCGTTGACTTCGTGTTTCATCCTGAACACTGATACTGAGATCGAAGGTACGTCCTCGTCCTCCACTTGTGATGTCAGGGACCGGATCACTCGGGAGACCATATCCCTACCTGATGAAGAGGGGGAAAGTATACTACAAATAGTTCAAACCCGTTTTTCGCGGCCTCATGTGTGCGTGAGCTTATCAATATACAACTTTCATTCATGTAGCGTAGCGGTGACGCGGCGGGCGCTATCCAAGTAAACAAGGCTTACCCACACATAAGGCACTGAACATAACTGAGTTGAACTAACTATAAGGCTCTGGGAAGATTTGTGATTTTGGGAAATGGCTTGAATGATTTTAAATGAAATCCTTATTAGGCGTCTTCATTTGGCCACCTTATTTTCAATGCAAACGACAGAAAAAAAAACAGATGAGTCATTTGACGGGGCCCACGCAGATTTCTAAGTGCGCTGCCTTACCCAAGTTAAGCGGCATAAAAAATGGGTGTCAGGACAAGACAAGTGCTACGGCTTACGTGTGACCTACCGGCGTGACCTACTACGGCTATCCAGACCTGGGTCCCAGATTGTATATAGTTTATTACAGTTCCTTAAAAGCCCTTCAAAGCCTTACCGAGAGTATCATCGTGAAGAATCACCGCCGCCTTCCACTGGAACGCTTTAGTCGTCCGTAGATCTAGCAGCAGCTGGGGTAGCTCCTGCCCAGCCTCAGCGAAGGTGACGGTTATGGCAGAGTCCATGGGAAGACGTGGGCAGTCTACCTCCGTCAACGCGAACATTAGCATCTGTTCTTCCTCAGCTCGCTTAAATAGCGACCACGTATCCTCGCACGACGCTACGCTGAATATTGCTAGGTAGCCTGAAAAAACTGCTAAGTACTATACAAATTTACGAGAGAAAGCGTTAAATAGATTGTGATAAAATCTGAGATCTTCATAAATGATAACATATCACTGTTTCTTGAACCACGGGGGCAATAGAAACAGAACCTGTTGACGGATCCACGTTTTTGTTTTGTTTTTTTTTATGATATTTAGGGGGCAAGCGAGTAGACGGGTTACCTGACGGAAAGCAACTGCCGTCGCCCATGGGCACTCATAGCATTGGAAGAGTCGCATGCCCGTTGCCGACCTTTATGTGGGAATAAGGATTAGGGAAGTTGGGCCCCCGGTAAACTCATTCACTGAACGAAACACACCCCAATGCCGTTTCACGCCAGTTTTCTGTGAAGCCGAGGTATCACTTCGGTCGAGCCGGCCTGTTCCTGCCGAAGCATGGCTCTCCCACTGCAAATACACGTCTTTTGATCGGAACATATAAATTCTATGTACGATGTGATTTGTCGGCTGAGTAACCTCGAACCTTACTCAGATCCGCAGTCTGGCTCTGTTTCAAATTCCCGGTTGTACATGATTATATTTTTTTTAATCCATGACCATCCGAGCACCAAAAAAACCGCAGACTATGTGGAAAGGGGCACCGCAGACAGTAGAAGGGAAATATCTCCCCCAGAGCTTATAGGCACTGCAAATCCTACTCCTCTAAACTTTACCTTTCTTCAGATTAATAGCAGTCCATGAGAAGTAGTGTACCACCACCCCACCATGTTTGAGCTCAACTCGCGCCAGCTCCCGGATGTAGTCCTTCAGCTCGTCCAAGATGCTCTGGTGCTGGTCTCCAAGAAACGCCCGGTCTAGGACCACGGCTGGGGAAATATTGACACCACTGTTACGAAACGGGTTCTGGGCCTGCTTAAACTTATAGGGTCATAAGGCTGTAGAATAGGACGCGAAGATTGGGAGTGTTAGCATGTACTGTTAATCTAGAAAATTGAAAAAACTTAGGTTGATGATCTTAGCATTTGGCATAGGACGGTCAGAACATTTGATCGGTCGCTTAACGGGTCTTCCTGAATCTAAAAAGTAAGCGCAGGTTCATAGGTCACATCAGATTTATTGCTAGTAATTGATCTATTACAATGGGAGCTATCGAAATACGTTAGAATAATAAAGACACGGCCATCCCTTCTTGACCCGCCATTACTTGCTTGGTAGATTAGGGATCATTAGATCTCGAAACTGTTCTTATCACTGAGTAAAATGGTCCATCGCAATTTTTAAGAAATAGTCAGGAGTTTTATAAATACGAAAGTGTGTCTGTCTGTAACCTCTTCACGAACAAAACGCTGAACCGACTTTGCTTAAATTTTATATGAAGATACTTTAAATCCTAGGGAAGGATACTTTTTATCCTAGAAAAATCTACGGTTCTCGCGCAATAAACGAATTTCGGCGTAATGGGGTGGCAGTC
The DNA here is from genome assembly GCA_026546445.1 of Cyclargus thomasi. Lineage (NCBI taxonomy): Eukaryota > Metazoa > Arthropoda > Insecta > Lepidoptera > Lycaenidae > Cyclargus > Cyclargus thomasi. The sequence goes on along the minus strand of JAOTAV010013222.1, from coordinate 22,795 downwards.
ATTATCTAGTTAGACGATATTTCGACCACATGGTGTACGTACCAATCGAAGAATTCGCCGTTATCAAAGACGGGAAGTCTTCTGCAGCCGCACACCCTATAACACACGCGAGCACCAGCCATTTCATCCTGCACTATCGCTTCTAAGACCTCAGACAATCCTGTCATAGTTTGTAATAATCCGCGTCTTAATTATGAAAACCTAATCAAAAGCCGCACGCCAGCCCATCGCCTGTGTAATGGGTAGTGATAAAATTCAATTAATGAATTTTCTTGGCTGCCTGCTCTAACAGGGAGTTTATACAGCGTGTTTTCTTTGCGCGACTGTTACATAGGTATTTTGCGTTACTTAATGTATGCTTGAAATTAATATGACAGCCTTTAAATAAGCTCATAACTACATAAAATTTATAACATGAAATTATTCAATAATTAACAACTTTAAAATTTCAGGCTATAAATTAATTTCGCTGGCTTAAAACTAAACGCATACTGCACGTTTTGTTTTTCCGCCTATGCATAAGAAGGAGCAAAAAATTTTGGTAATACACGTCGATAGAGCTTTTTGTTTATTATTGTTCGAGTACGTACTACATGTATCGAACAGCTCAGCATTTTTACATTACCACACATTAATTGTTTCGGCACAAAACAGTCAGTTCGCGAGTTCGATAGGTACAAATCGGTCCTCGATACACTGCCTGAATAGCTCGTAACCATTAACAACCCTTTATAACCATTGACCATTTAAATATTAATTAAAGCCGTGTTTTCAGTGTAATTGTGTTAATAAACAATTTTACCATATTTCATCTTTTGACTTTAAAACCAAAAATCACACCCTCAAAACTCTACCCCAAACTACAAACCCTTTTCAATTATAATGACATCAAAATTGACAAGATGTTGGTTAATGGCATTTAAGCTTGACGACGGTAGAATAATATTTTGATTTCTATAGATATATCTAAATCGGGTCAGCATTTTAACATCATGCGATTACCCATAGACATGACAGACAAACTTTCCCACGTAATATTATGTAGTATTATAATAAGTATACATTTCTTTGTTAATAATTAGCTATAGGTAAGTATCATGCTGTATAGTGTTTCTGAAAAGAACGCGTGAAAGGTCGCGGTAATAATTGAGTGGGAAAATTACGTCGCTACAGCTAAACCTCGCTCCGTTACTCAATTTTCTTGTCTCCAGATCCATTTGGGTCAGGGTTTTAAGTCACATACAATCTTCTAACAACACGAATCTGTGGAAGTAGTTCATTAATTAGAGAAATGTTCAATTTTTTAATGTTTGGCTCGAGTGCATTGAACACACACAGAGCTCGAGCAGCTCGACTCCTCGACATTGAGCGTATCTACTCACAAAGAAATATAGTAGAAACCACTATCTAGACAGAGTATCAAGGCACATTTTAGAATTAAAACTTATATAATTTTAGATAACAAAACTTTTATTAAAATTTTGCTTAACCCAGTTTTTTTTTCTTGGCTGTGTTTAAGGTGCAGGGCTAAAAAGCCAAAAAAAAATGTCAAATGTCAATTAACATTTGTCAACTGTCAAATCTCACGACAGCTGATTGCCGACGTGAACGCTTATTATAATAATTTCAAAATATTCATAATCTTGGTCGCTTTTTAATATTTTAAATTATTATTCAGTAGTTTAAATACAAAAGAATGTACTTACATACAAAATTAATCTAAAAATGGGTCACCAATATCAAAAAGTCTTTGTTACGGTCGGCACAACTAGGTTTGATTTACTCTGCGAATACATACAATCACCCGCCGTTTTGAAAGCCTTAAAGAAACTTGGATGCAGGGAAATAACTATGCAAATAGGTAAAAGTGACATTGAGCCTGGAATGTACGAGTTAGAAGGTGTCAAGCAGTGCTTGTATAGATTCAAAGACAGTATAGAAGATGATATAGGAACGGCTGATTTAGTTATAAGCCACGCCGGTGCAGGAAGTTGCTTAGAGGTGCTAGACGCTAGCAAACCTCTTCTAGTCGTTGTGAACGAAGACCTTATGGATAACCATCAGCTGGAACTAGCCGAGCAGCTACAAGTTGATGGCCATCTTTATTACTGTACATGTGATACTTTAGAAAGTACATTAGACATGGTTGATTTCAGTCTATTAACACCATTCCCTAAACCTGACCCCTCACACTTCAATAAGTTCATGGATAATGTCTTTCAAGTTAAATGTAAAGAAACTTGAGCTAAGTTTCTTTACATTTAACTATAGTTTATTATAACAAGGTCAAAAGAGATAATGACTAAAAATTATAGAAATAATCAATATAGTCTATGTAATATCTTGTGACATTTATGTAACTGCAAAAAGAAATTATTTTGTTACCTTTAACATAAGTGAAGAAAAAGAAAAAAATAAGGCTGGTGCTAAAGTATCCAAATTTTATTGTTCTAACATGATTCTGTGTTTATGTAAAAGTACTAGCAATAATTTACAAATATAAATCAGATCAATAAATAATAAAAATATTTTTTAATAATTTGTTTTATTTAAAAGAAAATTACGAAATCCTTATTATTACAACTAAGTTTACACTAATTTCTTAGCCTCAAAGAAACTCTTCAAGTGACGCATTTGCCAGTAGCCAATGCCGAGCAGGACACCAGTCTGTAGAAGACTCCACCACAGGACTCGCTGGTTTGTGCTTTCTGATGTCTGTCTGAACCTTTCCTCTCTGTGCTAAAAAAACAAAATCGCCAAATAAAAACATCACAAAATTTCAGTTTTTTAATTCAAATATTAAATCTTTGTCAGGCAATTTCAATACAAAAATAAATTTAAGGAAAAGATTAAACAGATTTAGCAATGTGAAAACTATATTATAGTTTTATCTGACTACATCTACTTTTCAATTAGGATGGAATTGAAATTTATATAATTGGAACTATATCCAATTTTATAAATTTCAATTCCATCTGTTATTCCTGTTATCATTTCAGTTACAAACAACTCATAGTTTTATTTATATAATATAAAACTACTATTTTAATAAAGATTCAGCTTTAAATTTACGAAAGAAAATTACCCTTTGATAACTTTGTTCCTTAGTGATCTGATGTACTTGATCCAAGAGCTGTCTGATTCTCAGTTGAAGTTCAGACAGCTTGTCTTTCTGTGCAACATTGGCGTAGTCCACTGCATGCTCACCGACTTGAATGTCAAGATGAACCTGTAAATATGACTTGGACATTAGATTTTTGATCTTTACATCAGTAGTAGTAGTTATGTATAAGCATTTTAGTAGTAATGGCATATGACTCAAATAATTGTGATACAGTAAGGCTTGATCAAAAATTTGATTGTTATTAAAATTCTTATAAATAGAGGTTTGACACAAACCTCTGTTGAAATGCCTATATTACATAAATGCACTTGTATAAACATAGCTGAAGACAAAAGCTATTAATTAGTGATTTATTGGTCATATTCATCAATTTAATATGTAGAAACATGCTTATATATTTTATTTACTTCTTACAAATACTAGTATTAAATTACGACATAGTAATAAGTTTGAGCAGTTAAAAATTTTATTACTCACTCTTATCTGTGATCCACTGAACCAAGAGGAACTGTTGGAGTACATACAGATGACATGCTCTCCGGGAGTAGTGGAAGTAAACGAGATCATTCCCTCGGAGGAGTAGACACGGGACAACACAACTCTGTCGTTTGGATCCCGAACCTCAACGTGCATCCCAATTCCGGGAGCCGACTTCATAAAACCTCCGGATCGTGGGTCGAATAGCTCGACCTTGTAGTTCACTGAAAATGCATTTAAAATAATGAAAAATCCTTGCGTGTTAAAGGCTCAAACAAGTCGCGTTGTCTTACCCAGTACTGTCGTGTCGTCGGGAATTTCTTCGATGAAGCATTTTCTTTCACCCTCTGCTATATGGAAGTACAACGCCGTACTAAAATCTATGACCAGAACTAGGAAAAGCAAGGAATATATACTAAAATACTTCATTTTTATTTATAAAATACGCCGAAAACCCCGAGTTTTTACGAGATCAATTTGACATTGACACTTGACAACACTCACACGTCATCTCAGTAATGTCAAGTAGGCCTGGCCAAAGTCATAAAAAATGTTAAAACGAGTTATTATAAATCAAACCAATTAACAATTATTTTTGGTAATGATTGGATTATTTAATAGATAGGAAGAAGACACCCAGCAACAAATTGCAACTATTATGTAACCAGGTTAAATCCTACAATTTCTTTGTTGCTTTATAGGTCTTGAATTAAAAAAAATTGAGTTTCTTTTTCTTTTTGACACATCGGCAAATGTTTGACAAATGTGAGATGACACGCGGGATTGACATTTGGCAGATATTTAATTTTTTCGAATCGAGCGTGTTACGTGTGATGACGTTGTTTTCCTAGAATATACAAACGAAGAAAATGTATTTTGTTTATAATTTAACTTAAAAAATATTAATTATCCTTTAACTTAACCTGACAACAAACGAATTCGTCTGTATTTTATAAAAGTCAGACAAAAAAATACAAAAATATGGATCCCTTTATTATTGCTGCAATAATAAGTGCAATTGTGATAATTATTCTCTCTATTGCCTTCTTGAGAGTGTCACAAGTTAAACCACAAGGTGAGTAAACTGGGCTGAGAAAAGGTAAACATTCCAAATATTTAACATCTGTAAATTATTAATTATTATAGATAAAGTTTAAGTAATTTTTACTTCTGTAAGAAATCTGTAAGAAAAAGTTAGTAAATATGACGACTATTAGTAATACCTATAGTATATACCATTATAGACAGTCAATTTCCTTTGAGATTAAGTGCCTATAAAGAGCCTTTTATTTTACATGTATAATTACTAGTCCTGCTATATCTACATAAGATAGGTGTTACTGTCCATTACAGGAGGAGGCAGACCCAGAGCCGTAGCCCAGAGAGATGGAGGACCAGGGAGAGTGGCTGCAGTGCGGAATCAAAGAGCTCGGATGAGAGCTAATGGTGATTACTAATTTCCACCAATCCCTACATTTGGTAGTCCTGACATTTTTTCTATTGTGTTAAGTTGCTAAACTATCTGTATAAGGAATGAAAGCTGTCCAGTGAAGACTTTGTGAAGTAGCATACAGATATAAAGGGCAACTGAATAAAATTTTATTTTGAAAAGTACCTTAAACCTAAAAAATTGTAGAAATTTTTGATCTGAATAAAGATTAGAATGATAACAATGTAATCTAGGTAAAAGAAATTTATTTATAAATTAAAAAATGTAGAAACTTTCTACTAATTATGAGACAGTATTGTAAATAATAAACCTCTTTTGCTTAGTACTGGATTTTGTGCTAGAAATGTGTTAAACATTCTATTTTAGAAAACATTATCCTGAAAAAAATAAATGAAAGCATAATTTTTAATTTAATCGTTATTTATAAACAGCTGCAAGACATCAAGCTGCTTTAATAGAGGAAGAACCGGGTATTGCTGATGATGTTGAAGACGAAGATGTCCAGGATAACCAGAAAGTGGAATTCGATGATAAAATGGGAGCTAAAGTATGAACAATACTATTTAAGCATTATAATATAACTTAAGATAAGATTTTCTTTACTAAATGCAAAGTGATAAAGATATTATAATGAACATTAGGATTATATTATTATCAATAATTTTGTATTGACTTATAGTTTTGAAATTTTTACATGTGAACTAATGTACCATGGGAGAAATTGAAAGAGACCTGAACGAGACCAGTTGCCAGACCTATGTCATTTGGACAGAATATTATGTCAATTTCATATAAGTCATGGGCAGGGTTTTATATAACGCAATAAATTTACTTATATCTGCAATGTTGCTCTATTTCAGCATTTCTCATTCATTATCCATCATTCATGAATTATGCAACAATGCTTATTTCAGAAAAGAGCAAAACTAGAGGCAAAGATGGAAAAACAGAAAGCCAGAGAAGCCGAGGTACAAATGCGGGAAATCAAGAAGAAACGAGAAGAGGAACAGGAGGAAGAGAGACGAAAGATTGAGGAAAAGAGAGAGGTATATTATGTTATGTTTAATGTTTTAGAACCCTTACTGAAATTTTTAATGCTAATGTTGCTTTCTTGAAAAACCGGCCAAGTGCGAGTTGGACTCGCGGACGAAGGGTTCCGTACCAGTAAAGAGCTTAAAATTAAGAAAATGTCTTTCTGAAAGTTAAAATGTTTTGAATGGCATAGCATGGATAGCGCATTGTAGATGTATATACAGCCTGGAGACAGACAGACATTGAAGTCTTCAAGTCAAATAGGGTCACGTTTTCACCCTTTGGGTAAGGAACCCCAATTTTTTAGTAGGTATTTGAGGCAGCTGAAACCTTGTAATGTATCTCTTCTATAATACCCCAATACAAGACTGTAGACCTGGCTAGTGAGAAGCAGGGCTAAAAAAAAAAGAAATTTTCCAACATCTGATTGTTTGTAAAATAAATTAAAAAAATGAAAAAGCCTTTATTCTAGCATTGAGTTTTACACAATTACATGATAAATAACCACCACCAATTTATTTGCTCAATGTAGTCACCTCCTCAGCATAGGCCTCACCTATTTTCTGTCACAAGTCCTAGTCTTTGGCTATTCTTTACCATATTGGATCAATTTTTTTTGGGATATTCAAATATAATCAGCGATATATATCGCTCCATCTTAATCTTGGACATCCGCTTCCTCTGCTTTGTGTCCATCTATTATGATTTAGTCTGCAAATATGATTTCCCTAATTCCATTTTAATCTGATCATTTAGTAATGAAAAATCACGTATAAAAATTTCAAATTGCCACAAATACATTTTTATACTTTGCAAGCAATTTTTGCTAAATATTTTTGTATGTGTCTAGCAATGTTAAAATCTCTGGCTTACCATTTTTTCTATTCTTCAAATATTTAACTACAACAAACAAAAAATACATAATATTGCCGCAAATACATTTTTGGAATAAAAAAACTTTTTTTCACTTTAGGTAAAATGTAGGGTAGGCCCCACTTCTCATCAGCCAGGTCTGCAGTGCCATATTAGGGTGTAATAGAAGAGCTATATGACAAGGTTTAAATCTTAACTTTGAGTAGGTATTTGACATACTCTTAATTTGCTATTAGCTCTTAGATCATTAAGATGGGTTGCCTGGAAGAAGCCACTGTAAGTGGTAAGGCCACCCTTTTGCTTTATTCCCAACCTAGTTTTTTTTTCTCTAATGTATGTATTTTATGAGCAAATGCATATTAGACAAAAGTTTTATTACCATATTTAAAAATTGTAGGAAGAAGAGAGAAAAGCAGAAGAATTTGCGAAAAAGGCCGAAGAAGAGAAGAAAAGACGTGAACAAGAAGAGTATGAGGCATTGAAAGCAGCTTTTACTGTTGAAGGGGAAGGCTTTGATGAAAATGAACAGCAGGACCAAGATAACTTGTTGAAAAACTTCATTAACTACATAAAGGTAATTTATTAAACATTTCTAAATTTAAATCCGCTACATCTTGTAAATAATGCTTTTCATGTATGACCATTATAGTTTCCAAAGTTCATTCGTTTTTACTCAGACAAATACCACAATTTTATTTATCAATAAAATAATAATTAAAACTTAGGTTAGTATTGGTTAATTAATAGATAGATTATTCTTTTAACAGGAGCAAAAAGTTGTTATACTTGAAGATTTAGCAGCGCACTTTAAAATGAAAACACAAGCTGTAATTGACAGAATTTCCGAGTTGCAAGCTTCAGGGGATCTCACTGGTGTGATAGATGATAGAGGGAAATTTATTTATATCTCACAGAAGGAATTAGAAGATGTAGCAAAATTTATCAAACAGAGAGGCAGAGTGTCCATAGCAGAGTTAGCTGAAAGCAGCAATGAACTTATTAACCTCAACCCCGTTACGATTGCACAGGCATAAACATTTTTTGTAGATGTTGATATATTTTTAATAAAACAAAATTGTAAATACAAACTGTTTATTAAAAAAGTGTTATTCTTCATTCATTTCACTTCCAAACATATCAACACCCTTCTCCAAAAGCAGAAGTGAGGATTCCTTGATTCTATCCAATACCTCCAGGAGTTTATTTTTGGTAAATACATTATAAAGCCCCCTGTTTTCAGCAGCAAGGTAATGGCTTAACTTTAATGCTTCTCTATGGTTCTCAATATCATCAGTACTTTGTAGGATTTTTAAAATTAAAACTGTAACTTCAGGAATACAGAGTCTTCTCAAAGATTCTAACTGCTTCAATCTTTCTTCTTTTTCTTCAGTTGTAAAGTTTTGTGATGAAGAGCTGTCATTTTCGTCTTGCAGCCATCCCCCTGGGAATAACAGGACATTGTATAAAAGGTTCTTGGTATGCCGAGATTGGTGAAGAATGGCATTCTTCCAGTGAGCCTTTTGTTGTTCTACTTGTGCTGTTCTCTGTTCGTGATGTACTTTATCTGAAAATGAAGCTCCGGGTGGTAATGGTTCCACATCCTTGGGCTGACCACTAATAAAATGCCTGTACCAGGATGCAAATGCTTCCAGTGCCTCCAAATATGACTTCAGACATATATGCTCTCGTACTTCTGAAGTACTATTTGGAATATCGTTCAGGAAATTAGGAAACAGGTTTTTAATGTTTTTGATGCAAGACATTGCAGCTTCAGTGTTTCCAATCAAGATTAACATTCTCATCATATCATTGTTTAGCCACAAGGCTTCTTCCAGTTGATTCTTTATTAAAGACAACCATTCCAAAGACGATATTCCTTTTGCAATCATTGACTTATCTTTCTCAACAGCTGTAGTACGGGTGCAATTGTTGTCTATATTTCCGTAACCCTCTTGAATATCAGTTATAGCTTTCTTAATTGCAATTCTAGCTGAAGCTGCAACATCAATACCGGCAGTGACTCCTGCTTTCACAACACCTTCCTTGTGATTGCTCTTTATGGTTTTGTCCATTAATTCAGCATACAATTCTGTTTGCTTAGCAGCTGGTACTGTAGATGTATAATAAGCTATTAACTCTGGGCAATCACAGGATCCTTCAGATAATCCGGTAATCAGTTGTGTAACATATTTTTCTAGAATCTGATCCCCAACATCATGTTGAGGGTCTTTGCCCATCTGTCTCAATACAAGAGTTAAATGTGCCAGGAATCTTATGAAACCTTCATCTGAATTGTGTAGCCATTGCAGTGATGCTTGCATTACACTTCTTACATTACCTAACATTAGATGACGCTGACAGGTTTGATAGTTTGATTCTCTTTTACCATCCATCAGAGCTTTAACAGCACTGAAGACATTTTGTAGTGATAGTTCATCTACATGCAGTTCACTCTGCAATAACTCCAGAACTTCAGAAGATGTAGTGTTAGCCTCTGCAGTAAGATGATGTTCATGCAGGAATTTATCGACCCTTGTCTCTATTTGAACCCTTAAATGGGCCCAGAGTAGGTCTTCCCAATTTCCCTGACATGCTGGAAGAGCACTTGCCAAATGGCCACATAATACTCCTATGATTGCTCTGTAATAAACATTCTCTGCTGGGTTACTAGCTATACCCAGGGCACACCATTTCCATAAATCACGGGAGGAATTTCCAGATACTTCTAGGGCTCCATTGACTTCCTCATTAGGTATATAATGAAGGAGCCTCCAACCTTGTAGTGCAGCCCCACGCCACGCTTGACCAGCATTTATACATAGAGAAATAGCATCCTTGAATTTTCCACATCTTACCTCTGTAAATATTCTTTTGCACAAGTCATTATCATCTTTCTGATCATTTGAGTGAATAGACTTATTTTGTCTCCTTGGAGCATCAGGGTCCATGCAAGTTATCATTGCTTTATTGGAATCTTTATTAAACAAACTGGCTCCAAATAGTAATTGATGAAGTGTATTTTCCCACTGTATGTTGTTTCCAATAACTGGAGCAGCCGTTTTTGTAGCCTCCTCCTGATAAGCAGCTGTTGCCTCAAGCCAATCAACCAGAAGTTGTAGCAAACGCAACTCAGAATCACACTGGAATAAACCGTCAACCAAAACTTGCTGTGACAATGTTGGTGCTAAAATCACATCCTCGATAGCCGTAGGATGCTCCGAGATGGAGTCGCCATACAGACAATGTAGAAGTTTCCACGTATTGGCTTCTTCCGCGAGCCAATAATTTTGCGCACTGTAGCGGTTCCAGGGCTCAACGAGCTCTAATGAGTCACAACAGACCTGGGCTAACCTCGCTAACGTATCCAATACATGGCTTGGGCGGCTTGACTGTATAATCTCAAAAAAGGCTTCAGTTAGACCGTCGCCAGCATTCCCCTTACCCAACAAAATTGACGACTCATCTAAAACTTGTCGCAAACTTGTATCATTCAATGTTTTAAATATAGATGTTTCGTTTAGAATCGGCGAAATGTTCAAAGTATCTTCCCTTGTGAGTAGTTGCTTTGTGCGTTTATTCCTCGGAGTATGTTGTGTCGAGTTAAATTGGAACGTTCTCTCAATATTCATTGTTTTGAGGTTGCTTCTGTTTTTACACAATTTTAGTTTACTTTTAAATTATTGCAATTTAAAGTTTGCAAAATAGCGGTCAACGCGCATTTATTCTACTTCTTCGAGTTTTTTTGTCAATTTCATGACTTATGTCATGGGGATCTGACATAATTTTATTGTAAAATGTATTGTAAAGGCAAAGATATATGTTCTTGACTATTAATTGGGATATTTTTTGTGAATTTATATTTTTATTTTAACAAAATCTAATTTTAATATAACAATTTATAGTTTACTGGTGATAAAACATTGTAAAATATTCATTTCACATTTTTTTCATACAAACAAATCATTAGTGGGCTGTAGAGAAATTTCGTAGAACTTGATACCGTATCTTAGTATATATACCCCTTAATTAAGCTTGATACAAATATTTTCTTCTCTTTTGAATTTGGCTCGTTTGGATGGCAATTCCGTATTTTTCTATTTAAAAGCTAAAATCATTTTCCTATTATAAAAAGGTCCCTAAAAAACAATAAAATATTAAAATAATATATCATAAATGCATCAAGCGATTTACAAGTATATAGCAAGTAAAGTTACTTGCTTAGCAAATCGCACGTCTTTACTCTGCTAAATTCGATTTGATAGGAACGATTTGGGAAAGATGGGCAGCAGGTATACCAAGGTAAATTATTATTATATTATTAATATACATATAAAATATTACTTTTATGTCAGCGAAAAAGACATCAAGTCAACAAAATGTTACTTGAAAAGTTTTGGAAGTGGCGGGATGCCTTTTGCTAGCATCCTGGACTTCTAGTAAGTTAGTGAAATAGTCAGTAGTGTTAAAATATATTATTTTCTTATAATTTGATCGCATTTATTTTTTTCATTCATGTGCAAATACGTTGAGATTTCTAGGTATAGCATCCATATATATGAACAAATAATAGCTTATGTTCATGTAATGTTTTCTATTTATTTTTGATTTACACCAATGAAAAGAAATCTTAGGTTTATTTTACCAGCTTATCATTAAATTTTATGCAACATATTATTTAATCGCTTTTTCAATGCTACTCTTGGCTAGTAGCACAATCACCCATTAATATTTTTTTGTTATTTTCTACGTATTTTGCAGCTTGCATTCAAAATATATTTTGTTTGAAACTTGTGAATAAAAATATATACAAGAATACATTAAATATATTTTATTGAAGTATAATAATTTATCATGTGTTTGTCACTGATACAAATGAAATCAACGAACTCAAAAAACTATTTTAAATCAAATCTAAAAATTTCATTTAATTCCAAACATCTTTAATAAAAATTAACAAATTTTCTAAAGCTGTGATATACACAAAAAGATAAAATTATAATATCCCTGTCCACCATACAAATAAAAAAATAATTGGTTAAGCAAAGCAAGCTCTTACCATTACATTTTTGTGGTACACTTTAGAAAAAGAATATAACAGCTTTAGGTTTACTTTTTAGCATAGTAATCAAATACATGTGTTGATGAGATGTATCTAACATTAAAAAATAAAATTGTAATAAATAATATTTATAGATGAAAATAAAGAAAGTGTTGTACTGCTAATGCCATCTATGTAATAATATTTGCAACTGTAAAGGTAAACTAAATGAACTTAGTATTCAGAACCGTTAAATATACATAGATATAAGCATCTACAAAAAATATAAAAAATATAAATATAAATACCGTCATAAAATCTTGTAAGGTATTATAAAGCTGCCCTTAACTATCTAGAAATATAATCATGTAAATTCTAGAAAAAATATGTTTTACTGTAAGTCTGAAATATACTTTATTTAAGATTTTAAAAGGTTTTAGTTGAAACTAGACAGTACTTTCATGAAGTTCAATAGTTAACTTAAACAGAATAATACCCATAGCATTACTTAATTCAAATAGCATTTTATTTCATTATAAAACAGATTGGACAAAGGCAATATATAATGGGGGAAATTGAAAGAGAGCCAGTTGACGGTCCTAACGTCATTTGGTCCGAATATGTCAATTCCATGTATATCCCGATCTGTCGGCTGAGTTTGACATAACCCTCAACAAACTCAGATCCACAATCTGTATCTGTTTCAACTTCTTTGATTGCACATAAAAATAATATTATTAATTTTAAAAGTATTATTTTCATGTAAATCTTTCACTTAGTGTAATCGCATCATTTAATTTATGTTAATGGAAACTATTACATAGCATTTATGTAAATAGTCAAAACTTTCATCATTTATCTCTCTTAAAAGCTCTAAGTTTTTTGAACTGCATACAATAGCAGTATGAATATTTAAAAAAGATTTACTGGAAGAAGATCCTTGTGTTTAGCAGGGTCCTCCACTCCAGTCTCCTTAGTCCTTGCATGAAGTATGCAAGATGATAAAACAATTTTTTTAATAATTAAATATGATATTATGCATTAAATACATTGTTTTGATCTTAATATTTTTTTTTCCAGGCTAACATTATGAAGTACAATAAATTTATGTTGAAAAATATTCATATGTCAGGAAAGAATCAAACAATATTTACTAAAAATTTTTGGACTATTGGTAAGTTCTATTCATTTTAATATGGAGACAGATTTAACCCAGCATTGGTAATGAATATACCTCCTAGCTACCTCTTTACTTTTATTTTCCAGTCAAGAAATATATTATAATATGTCTTCTACCAAAACATTGAATTGAAGTAGCAATAGAATGAAACAATTTGCAAAAAATGTAAATTTAGTGTACATTTGCAATACATTGCAAGGTTTTAAGGTTATCCTAAAATTTTAATATTCATACATCAACAAATAACATTAACTAAGTTCGATGGATAGTGGTTAATTTTTCAATAATAAACAATAAAATTAGGTAACGCCTTGATTTATTATAATTTCTAATCGTTAGTAATTTTGGGAAATCTGATAATTCTGACATTTAATAATTTGAGGTTACTTTTTTTTAAAAAAATAACCATAGATATCTTATTACGTAGAACCTTGTCGAATATCGCACCGATATACGATTTAAATCTGATAGGAGAGAAGGGTTCATATGTTTATGTTCTAATATGAAAAATTTCCTGTAAAGTAATTTTTATGCGCTCATGATTTTATAAATATTTCCTGGATATTATTTTTTTTTAACGTGATGCTAAAATAATAATAGTATCAAATTTATATTTACGTTTTTCGCTTTATTCTAAATAACACAACTTTTAAAAGATATATTTCTTTAAAATCGTTATGGTAAGTAAAGTAATAATAGAATTTAAAAAAATATTCAATACCCTATTTTGACTTTACCGCGCAAGTTCAACTTCAGAACGATTCTCTATCTCTTTTACACATTCAGACGTCGTCCGACGCTTGGAGCGTTTGGTGTGGTTTACATTGTGTTTCGTCATAAAATTGTGTGCACTATCTCCTAAAAACTGTTCTAAAATCCCTCCGCCATTATTAAATTTATATTATTCCTAGTGACCCGTGTGTTTATCATACAATTAGTTTTCATTTTCGAATTTTAAAGCTTTGCAGCAGTGTTTGAGTAGTGTATCATTTCCTGTTCCATATCGTGCAGAAACAAGCTACTGCGACAACTAGAAAACTCAATTCAATATCACGTGGGTCGAATTTCAAATGTAGTGTTCATATTTATTAGATTTGTAACATTTATTACATTCGACGAAAACTAACCGTCGAGTTTCGAGTAGTTTACAAAAGAGCGCGAGCCCTAATCGGTGATAACCATTGTTTTCAGATACGCGCCGAACGCGGCCTTCGCTTGTGTTGTCACGGAAGCCGGTCGGGATTCATGAAAATAATGACCCCAGAACACAGTGTCGTAAAGTGCAAAGTGACAGTGTCGTGAAAATTGCGTTTGCTAGATTATATAAGTGCAGAATGAAGGTAGACGGCGGTCCGCCCTGACGAGGTCGGCGCCGGCGTCCGCGGCGGGCGAGGCTCGTGTCATGGCCCCGGCGCTCAACGTGACCCCCCCAGAGAGTTACGACGTGGCCGACGAGGCGAACATACTCACCCACCGACGACGGGCGTTCGCGTCCGTCCACAACATCGCCTCACACATGGAGGACGACGACATGGGCTTGCAGCAGCCCAGTCTCGCTAAAGATTCCCAGGAGATGGAGCAAATTCTCGTGGACCTCGGAAATAACGAGGCTGACTTGTTGCAAGCGATCAAAACATTAGAGAGTGGCAGCGATGCCCTATCCACAGGTGACCCGGAAGCTATATTCCCATTATCGGGATTCGATTTGGCAGAGACAGCAGAATCCGCAGAAGGTGATTCCGCAGAGGATAAAATTAGGTTGATGCAATCCAGATTGGAGCATAGATGTGCTTTTTTGTTGAGAAGGTTAAGAATTTACCAAGCTCGTTCTTTGGGGAAGAGAATATCGGAGGAGGCAGCACAGACTTTTGAGAAATGTGTCCGAGGAGCAAGGAAAGATGGGGCAGGAAGACCAGTCGGTATTAAAGCTTTATTAAAGAGGATAGACACAACTGCAGCTTTACAAGCAAGTGCTGCGTCCCGTAGTGTAGTTGGGCCGAAATATTATCGTGCGGGTACATCTAAAGGTGATGCCACAAGGTCTGCATCACTAGGAATACCTTCAGGCACACTCACAGGGCTTGAAGATGCGGCAGGTGCATTGCGTTCACATTTATCTGTGGTGAAACATCAGTTGGACTCTGATGCTACGGAGTCCTCATCGGGAGCTGAGAGTAATGATGAGGCAGTATCTTACAACAACCCACACCAACAACCAATGCCTATGTAAGTTTATCTCATTATAAATCAACATTTGAATGGATCTGTGCTTGGAACTTTTAACTTTTGCTATAAATCTTTGACGTCTTTGGGCTACAAGATTTGTGAAGATATAAAATCAACTTTCAACTTTGCTTAATTGCCCACATCCTATTACATCTGGTAAAATAATTTTGAAAACTCTTTTTAGGGTCAGTGTAGAAAAAGTAGTTTGCTAAGCTAAATATTTCGCTAATAAGTCTGCTGAAATTAACTGTAAATAAAAAATACCTTTATTTATTGTCAACATAACTGTAAACTGTGTTAAATAACGCTTAAATAAGAAGCCGTTTAGTCTAACTTTTTAGGCTATTGAATTTCTATTATTACTCAGTTTTTTTTTTACTTTTTTTGAGATTTTGAGAATGCATACATTGCTTTATTTAACATGCAAAGACTTAATTTTTCTATGAATGTATTTTTGTGGATGATAGAATATAAAGCAGCAGATAGCCAAAAACTTCTTCTTGAATACATCTGCTTTAGATGACACTTTTTTAATCTGATTTTGGACCAATAATTGCATTATCAGTCCAAACTTTGTTGATTGCAGAGACATTACTTTTCAATATTACTATTTTGGCCAATTTGGATCATCTGACAAAGCTATGGATAAAAGCTAAAAGTATGATAATGGATTATAAACTTTACTTTGACCTTTTTGTGCTAGTTTGAACATGTTGTATCTTGCAGGAAGTTCTTACTAAAATTAAAATCAAAATCTTTTTGTTTAAAATACTTCAAGTAAACTTTCTGAACGTCGAAACTATGGTGCCTACCACCGGTTCCGGTACTTCTGGAACACGCCAAAAGAAACTTGCCCGGGTTCATCTTTTACCTAAAAAATGGAAAATAATAATATTATGTCTTAAAGCCAATGTAACAAACAATAATTGTTTTTAGTTACATAAATGTTAGTCAAAATAATATGTTACATACAATGTATTGTAACTTGTTTTTAAAATAATAAAAAAAAATAATGATATTAAATAAAAATAAGGTTTTGATTGTGTCTGCAGAAAGAATAAAGTATACTTTAATTGTCAACATAAAGTTGCAGTTTCATCCTATTGCCTATGAATATTATAGATGTAAATGTTTGTTTATTCTGATGTTTACATGTGAAATTCAAACATACTTAATGAAATTTGGTTTGGTAATAGTTAATTTGGAATTAAAGATACTCTTATTATCATTGAATGCTCCCATAGTATTAGTCAATTCAACTATGTAAAGATACATCTTTGTTATCTACAGGTATATTAAATTACAATAATTGTTTTCCATTGTTTTCAGTGAGAAGCGAGCCCTGTGGTCCTGGCAAAAGAAGAGGGCCTCCATTGCCTCTCGCTGGTGTTGGTTGCAGGTGCAAGTTCAGGAGCTGGAATATAAGATACGGCAGCACAATGAGCTGCATAAACAGGTATGTTAACATTACTACTGAGTTACTGAGGCTACTATAGGTAAATTTATAGTACCCAAGAGTTTGCGCAATACACAAGAGCTCTTTTGCTTTGCTCTTCTTGTCAGTCTTAAAAATAGCATGTTTCTCGAAAATTGAACCCTCAACCTCCGAGTCAAGAACAATGCTCTTGACTACTAGACCATGGAGGTAAAGAATTTCTTTCTAAGAAAGAACAGACATGGGGTTTAAAGCAAATGTGTTTGTTTAATCTCTCAAACTTGTCAGTCTTTTGCTTTTTTACTGCCATGCTAAGCTTGCTGAAGGTGAGCAGGAGGTGAGGTTTTTCTTGTAGATAAGAGTAATATAAATCTTGAAAATTATTTATATTGAAGAATGATATAATTAAAAATTGGCTCACTAATTTTATACCCTATCCCATACAAAATTCTTACCATTAATTTTTTGTATAGGCTTTGTTATTCAAAAACTGACTACAAGTTTTGAATATGAAAAGATGAGACTAATTTAAATTTTACCTTTGACCTTAGGTTAAAGTTTAACTTTAGATCTTACTGTGGAGAGTAATGTAAACAATATTTTACTGTAGATCTATAAATATGAGACTTCTGCATTTTTCAATAGGATGGGAAGATATTATAAGTTTTGCATATTTCTTTTACTATATTAACTAGGTATATAAATTCAGCTGGAAGCCTGTGGAAGAGAATAGCCCGAGACAGAGCAAAATGGCAACATTTGGCTTTCACCGCCAAAGGCCCTTAAGTATATTAAAAATGATCTAACCATACTTATATAGAATAAGCATAATAATTATAACAAATAACATTAACCTAATAAAAGAGTTGTAAAATTTTTGTAATAAAGGAAAATAAAGCTTTTTTATTTTATTATACATGAATTGTTTTGTTTTCAATTGTTTGAATAGTACTGGCTTTCATTATCAAAATTTTACTTACATTTTACAATACCATATGTACAATCTGGGTAGCTGAAACAGCCAGATTACGGATCTAAGTGGTGGCGTTTTGTCAAACCTAGCTGACAAATCACTACTTACATGAAATTATCATATTCTGACCAAATGACCTAAGTCCGTCAACTGCCTAGTTTTCAATTTCCCCCATAGGACATGAAGGGGAAATGGAATTTTCCTAAGCTGAAACCACTATCATACTTTTAATATTTTATCAAAATAAGTTACAAACACACTGAAAATAAGTTTTTACATTATAGTGACAATAATAACATCAACTTCAAGTCTGTTTTGGCAATTTATTTAATAAATAATTTATGTTATTCAAAAAACCAATTTAACTTCTAAGGGCAATAGTGAAATTCTACACTATGTTAAAATATGTCTGTGATAACTGATAAACTTCCTATGTTTTGTTTAGTATGAATCATGTGGTGATAACATATTGTTTATTTATCAATCTTTTTATTCATGATTAAATTTTAGCTTTTTGCATATTATATAATTTATTTTAGGAACAAGCTTAAAGGAAAAATATATAGCAATGTATCGAGCTTTCCGTTACCATAATTAATTCTATTATCTCGTCTTAATTCATTTTAAATAATCCGAGATAGGTATTAAAAATATTAGACTGCTTAAAACAACTATGGCCGGTCTCTTATCCTAACAGTTAGCAGTGTAACAATAAATAGTAATAGAATGTTGACAGTACAATAACAAAAGTTTAATGCCATTTCAGGTCAGAGAAGCAAAGGGTCCAGTGGAGTTCGAAGGTGAACCGGTGGGGTATTCCGGCTCACTGCCTGGAGAGAGTGAAGATGAGTCCATATGCTCGTGCGCTCGTGTCAGACCACTACGCAGGGATACGTTCAAGAAACGAAAACTGCTACAGATGCAAAACCTTCATATTGCTACTCCTAAGGCAGCTAAGCCGTCAGATATCAAGTGAGTTTACTAATCATAATATTATTTAAATGTGGTTGTTTTGTTTGCATGTATGTGTGTCAATCACACTGAAACTATAAACAGATTGATGAGATTCGGTATGAAGTTAGGGTATTAGCTGATCTTGGTAGAGGAGTCTTTTAATTCTCATCAAATACTCCTGTGGGATAGATCATTTGAGTGTACTCGTTCCTTCTATGTTCAAAACCTTGTGTGAAAGGTGCTACAATCTTTAGAAATCCAAAAAGCACCTCCCTGTTTTTTAAAGTCAGTTAAATAAAAGTAATGCTTCAGCAATTCATAGATACTAGGTTGTAAATGCAAGCCGCGTACGGTTCGTGTCCATAAGAATACTGGTTTGTGCCCGTAACTTCGTTGTGTGAAAATTTGTATGCCACTCGGAAACCGTACATTTTCCCGGGATACTATATATTGCCTGGACTTCATAGCTATACCAAAAAAAAAAAAACATTTATTCAAATCCGTCCAGTACTTTCAGAGATTAGCGCGTAGTTTTAGTTCTATTACCTGTTCCTTGAACCCAACAAATTGATTATTTTGTAGAAATTTTAAATGTACAGACACGCCAATTTTACTGTTTTATTATGTGTTTAATGTATTATGAGAATAATATTTACTTTATTTTACATACTCGACTAGTATATGAGTATCAGACGCTTATAGATCTCTTCCAATTTCCAGATGCACCTGCCAGTCGCCAGAGAGCTGCGGTGTTTGCACCGGACGGGCGGAGCCGATGCAGCCCGCGCCGCCGCCCGGCACGGTGCCGCCGCCGCACCGTGTTGCCGCCGTGCACCCCGTGTACCATCCCGTGCTGAGTGACGTTAGCGGTAAGATAATCCTATTAATCCTTCTAATAATGGCTGTCGCCAGTGACTATGTTCGCATGAAACTTTATAAATTACTCCGTCTTTATAACATTTTTTGATTTTGATTACTACTCGGATCCTATTGGTATGTTTTAGCGTCGTAGCGTGATGTTTTATAGCATATAACCTTCCTCGATAAATGGACTAACCAAAATAAAATCATGTTTCAATTCCGGCCAATTAGTCCTCGTCGAGATTAGCGAGTTCAAACAAACTCTTCAGCTTTATATTAATAGTATATATAAATGGGACCACAGTGTCCTATTGGGTGTCTGTTATTCCTTCACGATTTTGCTAAAATTTAGTATCGAGATTTTTTTTGTTATGAAAAATTTACGATTTTTTCGCGATAAACAAATTTAGCGCATCACGAACTTTAGGTTTATGAGCTTCTAATTTTAAATACGTCCAAATTATATAAATTTTCATTTAACGCTATTAACTAATCAAAGTGAGTGAAACGCTAAGATCTGACAGGCTAAAATGCACCAATGTTATATCTCTTTCTCGACCATAGTCATAATTGTCGATATCGACATGTTTTTCCGTTCCCTAACATGGAAGACAAATTTCTTGTTCGTAAACTAGCATCGAAAAACCGTAGACTTTTCTGAAAATATAAAAAAATTAAATTATCTCTTATTTTCACGACAGACACGAGAAGAAAAGTATGTCATTTCAAGGCCAATAGAGATGAAGAGATAAACTGGTTGACATCAAGAAAACATGTAGACAGAATTCTCTCGACGACATATCTATCTAATAGCTACACTAAGGGCCTGTCGCACCGCTTATTGATAAAGTTTCTAATAGGCAATCCACAACATTTTTGACAGATTTTTCATACAACATCTGTCAAAAAAGTTGAGAATAGACTATCTGACACTTATTAGGAAGAGTTGAAACAGGCCCCAAACTATATATAACATCACATTACAGAGATCCCCACCGGTATCCACATGTCGGCGTTATCCGGCCGAGCGTGGTTCCGTTCGCGGTGCAGCAAGGCGTGGCGAGGGGCCCACCACGCCCCGCCCCCCAGACCGCCTAGACCCGCCCCCGATCAGCCCAAATATAAGAAACACGCTACAAGTATGTATATAACCACATACAGGTGCCCTAAAAAATAACTTTTGTTATATTTTGTATGTAAAATGTACAGTTTCTTTGCAATAAACGGAGGTGATGGTACATTTAATTACAAAATATGAAAGGTTTTTTTTATAATTTATAATATTTATTTTGCTGCTCATTAATGGTTTTTTTTTTAAATTCTAGAACAGAAAAGAGGCCGACCGCCGCTGACGCGTAAGGTGAAGGAGAGAGAAAAGGACGAAGATACATCGACGTCGGGGCAAGAGAGGTTGGTAACATTATTATTTCACTCGTGATCTACTACAGCAAAAATGTCATCGTGTAGTCAAAATTTGTTTTTTTTTTTATAGTTTATTGTATTAACGTACGATTTTTTTTTATCTTCAGTAGGGGCCGCGGTCGTTGGAGCACGGAGTCGCGCGCGCGACGGGCGTCGTACGACATCGACAACATTGTGATACCGCAGAGCGTCGCCGCCAGCACACGACCGCAGATCCTCACGTATAAAGAGATCGTTACACCCAAGTATGTTGGTTATTTATTCATTTAATACTTAATACAAATAATTCAAATCCATTGTGTTTTCGCGTTGGTTATTCACACATTTAATACTTAATACAGATAATTCATATCCATTGTGTTTGCTTTGGATATTTACTCATTCAATAATTTAGTAGCTCATTAATTTGGCATGACATAATACATTCGTCCATCCAGTATAATTTTGGTTGCAATCATAATTTTGCATTTCTAAAAAAGAAATTTAAAATTGAAACAGTGTCCAATTCAATTTAAAATTTAGTGGACAGCTGGTGGCAAGTTGTTTAAGTTAATGTGTCTTGAGTGTAACTGTTTAATGGCTTAATTAAATTAAAGGTGATTAAAAAACTACGTCTCAAGCACCTTTTTTTTAATTCTGTTTGTTTTCTGGAGTCAACATGCGCTTGCACATTTTCATAGCAGAAATTAGTATGGTTGCCAGCTTAATGTAAACTAGGCCTTAGTTTATGCATTATGTTTACTTTCAGATGGAGAGTATTGGAAATACCCGAACATCCTCTAAACAACGGCGTTACCAAATCCAATCGAATGTCGGTTGAAAGTGAGGTATGTGTAAAGAATTTTTTAAATTCTATCAACATACAATATTTCGTTATTGAGCCTACCTTGTAGGTACATTGCTTTAGATTTTTCATTATATTGAACTCCTTGTGTTATTTACGAACAAAGACAGTGTTTGTTTGTCGATCTTTGCAGCTGAAACTGTTAGTGGTAATAGAGAAGTATTTAGGTCACTTAAATTATTATAGTGTTTTTTTTTAAGGGAAGGACAAACAAACTTTCCCTATTTATAATATTAGTTTGGTGTATGGAATTTGATTAATGACTATTTTATTACAGGAGGAGGACATATCGGAAGTAGCGATGCAAGCGCGACACTCGCGCGCGGAGCTCCGGGAGAGGAGCCGCTACCTGCGAAAGCAGCGCACGCGCAGACAGAACACGGAGACTGCGGAACCCGGGAACCACGACGGAAACCTCGCAGGGAACCAGGGCGAAACGCGGTACCAGACCGGGAACCATACGGAACGGCGAAACTCTGACATCGATCCAACACAGCTGCCGGAGGCAAGTACTTACTCTTGAATTATAATTTTAAAGAAATGCTTAGGTCTATTATTATTTCATTAATAATATTAATAATCTTTATATAGTATTAATATGTACAGCTCTTTGGTTTCAATAAAGATATTATTATTATTATTATTGTATGGCATGGATTTTTAAAGTTATAGTATGGATTCTTACGAAATAGCGTAATAATCTACACTAACATTATAAACTACCTTTTGACCGTGGCTTCGCTTGCGCGGAGTGTGAGAGTATTCTTGTAAGCCTCCCTTGGAAACATTGTTTCTCTAAAACCCAAAGTTTTTTTTTTTTTTTTTTAAGTAATTTATTCACAAAAATAAAAAACACAATCTTTAATTTATGCCGTACAACGTAAACCTCGCAGGGTTTATCTGGGT
>JAOTAV010013211.1:0-26010 GCA_026546445.1 Cyclargus thomasi | reverse complement strand
TAAAGCTTTAGGGATCGTATGTGTCCTCGATATAGAGTTCATTGCAGCGGCAGCGCTGAAAGCGGATTTTTTTTGCGCTATTACGACCAAATGACGTAGGTCCGTCAACTGGCTCTCTTTCAATTTCCCCCATTATACAAAACTTGATATGAGGTTATTTGGTAAGTAAATTGCACCTATCAAATAACCTCATATCTAGTTTTGTACAGTTATTCGGAAAAAAATATAATCAGATTTTTTTGTCTCCTGAAAAGCCATTTTCGAGGTACGAAGTTGAGGCAGTCATCGATTGGTGATACTTTTTAAGAAAAATGTTTTTAATGTAGCGATATTTTTTGTACCTAGCAAAAAGTCACCGATCCATATTTAATAAATGAAATAAATTTTAAATTTTTGGCACAGATTGGAAAGCATGGTGAGTAACTCTTTTTCGTCTAGGCATCCAAAATATTCGTATTTTTAAGTGAGTTTAAAATTTCAAGACGAAGACGCAAACAAATGCTAGTAATAGCTCACTTAAATAATTTTCTACCACAGTGATATTGTCGTATTACTTTTTTAGTTTTATAATTATAATCCTATGATTATATACCATAGGATTATATATATAGTCTACCACTGGGGATGAGCCTTTATTTAGGACACCAGGCCTCAAACCCAAAAAATAGGGCTAGCACATTACACAATCTAAGATTTAGCATGTCACAATCATCAAAGTCTAAAGCTTAACCATATCTAAACCTTTCTTAGGTCTACAAGGAACAAACACGAGCGCCGTCAAAGGGTCACTGCGTGTTCGGAATTTCCGTCTGTATAACATTATCTAATATTGTTTTTTGTTTTCACAGTACACACACATACGTGATGTTGGTGCCAATAGTTGTAGGTCATTCACCTCTCTAATTTACTTAATTAATTAAAAAGCCTTCTTGGTTTAATGATAGATATAATTCAATGAATTTGGCTTTAGACTTTGGTGATTACGAAATTTTTTTTGTTTTCCTCTTTTATTTATTGATGCTATAATGTTCTTTCTTTTGTATATTGTGTTCGTGTACTTGTGGTGTGGTGTAAAGTATTTCAAATAAATGTTTTATTATTATTATTACATGCTGAATCCAGGACTGTGTAAGTTCTACATTTTGCATTGGCCGGGTGTCAGGTCTGGTGTCCTGAGATACAGGATTACACCCCAGACTGGGCACCAGTATCCCACGATAATCTAATTTTATAAGCATACTCTAAGTTTAATAAGTAAGTATTGTAAATTATGGTGACAAATAAAAATATATATAATCTATATCTATTATACATATCATAAAACAGTAAAATTCTATGTGAGTGAGTATCTATACATTTAATATTTTTACAAAATAATCAATGTTAAGTAATGTGTTTGTTAAGGAACAGTAATAGAACACAAATCGACAGAAAAAATGGTGTCTGATAGTCTGTATATCTGTTTGTCTGTTTGTACGCGCTAATTTCAAGAACTACTGGACGGATTTCAATAAATCTTTTTTTGTTTAATAGCTATTAGGTCTAAGCGACACATAGGATACTTTTTATCCCGGGAAAATGTACAGTTCCCGGGTGATATCCAAATTTTTGCGCAAAAAAGTTGCGGGCACCAACTAGTTTTAACATTATATTGATATTTCACGCTCCTCCTCCATATCAACTAAAACTAAGAGAAATTTCATGCTTTTACGTCTACGCTGTTTTCGTAAAAGAACTTTGTACCTCGAGTTTTCCGCTCGCACACCGGTGACCACGGCCGCTGGAAAGCAGCTGAAACGTCGGGAATAGTAAAAGTGCTCCGCGACAGAATCCGTAAGTACTTAAACTTAATAATATCATGATTGATAATCGCGTAAACTTAAGAAGTCATAAATTATAATTTTTTTTCGGAAATCGGAATGACTAATAATTTCTTTGCTAAAATATATCATAGCATAGCATAGCATGATACAATAGGATAA
Source organism: Cyclargus thomasi (assembly GCA_026546445.1). Lineage (NCBI taxonomy): Eukaryota > Metazoa > Arthropoda > Insecta > Lepidoptera > Lycaenidae > Cyclargus > Cyclargus thomasi. Next base: position 24,028 of record JAOTAV010013211.1, on the reverse strand, counting down.
ACGGCTTACTTATTTTGCCTTTAGGCTGCATGCAAATTAAAAAAAGTCTTTAAACACTAGTAACTTAAATTATATACTGGTAATTAATATATTTCATAATTAATAAAATTGATTAATGCTAAGTTTCGTCTTGTTTCCATATAGAAGGAATATGACTCTTATTGTCATTGTAATACGAGATTCAGTAAATTGAGTGGAGCGCGCGAAAAAATTCAACCATAATTTCCTTTAAAGGGTCTTAACCCTTTAGGTTTCCCAACAGCTCTATTATTTATAACAGCCATTCCGGTACATAAAATCCAGGAACAACCTTTTTACAGCAAAAACAATTTTCGCAAAGATTGCCTGACATTTACGAAAAGTTCTTGAAAGAAAGGTGCAAGATTTTTTCATAAAAAACCCTTAGAAAAATATCCGTTCAAGTTATCAGAAGCGTTACTGTTCTGCAGCGAAGCGACGCGACATTTCGCGGATAAATATGCATGTAGTCATTTGAGGAAAAAAAATGGATTGTCCTACAGGATAAACCTCTTTCCTACACCTTTCTTCGTTCCCTCAATAAAAGCTGTTGGCCTCACAAAAAACGGCGTTGTGCTGTATCTCGTCCAGTAAGTGAGTTTTCCGGTGGCCCAACTTCCCAAATCCCCTATGCCTGTTGTCCCCTAATTTGCATAAAAAAAAAACACCAAAAATAAAAACAAAACAAAACAGCAGGCAACACTGCCGTCCTCAAGCTTAAATGCCGCTATGTACAAAAAGTACTTTTTGAGTTATAAATCAAAAACATAGCAACCTTTTTTGAGGGCTTGGAACTTCATAATGGCAATATTTATTTTGACATCAATGACCATAAAAGCTGGAAAGAGTTTTTAAATACACGTCGATAAAGTTTTTTTTCTGATTAAGATGGTACAATAATTATTGTGTAATGTCTTATCGCGCCAAATAAATGATTTTTTGTTTTATGAAAATTGACCAAATGCGTGTTAACAGCATTTAAGCTTAAGGACGGCGGAACAGGAGACGCGAAAAATGTGACCACTCTTATATTTTTCTAATATATTCTTATCTTACATACTCATATTATGTGTATGCTGTGTTTTATTAAAAAAGTTATAAAAGTGACTCTTGTAATAAAACACGGCATAAACAACAAAGTAGGTACACATTTTGTTTAAAAAGTGAAACAAAATTTTCATTCCTTGCAGTAAACTTTAAGCTTTGTCATAAAATAAATTTACTTGTATTTACTTTACTTTATTTAAGTGAAAACTTCCTAAGTGCCGTTGTGAACTGATAAGGGTATATAAAAAAAGTATAAAACCGTGTAAAGACATGTATGTGACTTGAGCAAAAATTCGTAAGACTGATCCGATTCGGTATAGTAGAGATTAACAAAAAAATAAAATTGACTTTTAGGGAAAAAACAATTTAGAAAATAAAATATTCATTTTTTAGTTTCTGTTTCAGAATTCGATGAGACCTCAGCCTATTTCCGTACACAATCTTCATTATGTTGAAGTTAGTACCAGCTCACAAGTCATAATCTCTCGGACGGACTATCTGAATTTTTTTGACTGGTATCGACTTAAAAATTATGAGGATTGGGTACGGAAATGGGCTGGGTCCTACCGAATTCTGAAACAGGCTCTATTAAAAAATAAATATTATTTAATACTTTTTTATTATTTTTGTTTTTGCCTTAGAAGTCGGATAGAATTTTTTTTACTTTTTTCAGTCATCCAAAAGTAAATAGTAGCCTATAGTGATAGGCATGATGCATAATATAGATCAGTCAAATTACTTTTTTATACGTTCTACGTATTGTGTACAATTTGTTTGTTTGTGTTTTACTGCACACCCAAGCCACAGGCTTGTGCCGCCGACACGTGTCGTGTAAGTCAAGCCGACGACCTAAACAAATGACGGCGGCGTCGGTGGTTTACGTGTATAGCGCGTCTTAGAAGTGATAAATCGCTCGACAAGCGACAGAATACTCCTGGGCATAGTAGGTCCGCAATCTTTTGGCAGGCAAGGGCTGAAAAAAAACCTAATGGCGGACGAATCTACTATCAGGGAAATATTTCGAGTGTGAAACGCCGAGAATACAACATAGTGTGTTTCGCTCGTAAAAATTTCACACTCGATATTTTATTCGAGTGTGAACTTCTTCTCACATCCTGAGAATTGCCCTCCAGGGTAAAAAGATTTATTCAAATCCGTCCAATCGTTTCTGAGATTAGCGCGCACAAACAGACAACCAGACAACTTTTTTTGTCAATTTGTGTTCTATTACTGTTACTTAGCTTAGTTTGATTCTTTTCTAAAAAAATTAAATGTACAGACAATTTTTACTGTTTTATCATATGTAAAGATTTGCTTAAGATTTTATTACGGACACGTAAAAACCGAATAAACAACCATTGTGCGGGATTATTGTTATTTAATATTAATATGTTATAATTAATACAATTTAAATTATGTAAATGGGAGTCAAAATGGAAGTATTTGTGATATTAATGATAGAGCGAGAGCCGATAGTAGAATGTGGTCATAATGTATAAGAAATGGAGTACAAGGTAATGCATAGGTGCTTTGTAATAATAAACCAAATTTACATATCAATACTAATGGAGGTTCTCCATGGCGGGAACAAACATCACGTAAAGGTGCACATTGATGCAATCCAAATTGTACCCTCAGTTCATGGCGGACGATTGAAAATAGCTTTACTCGATGAACACCATTTACAACATTAATATCTAAGATGCACCCTCAATTCAATCTTACGCTATGAACTGAGGGTGCAATTTGGAGTGCATCAAGGTCTTGTTTGATATCAAGGTTTGTCAAACATTAATATCCATCCATTTACAACATTAATATCTAAAATGCACCTCCGGTTCGCTGCGTAACATTGAAAATGCATTACCTTTGCATGATGTTTGTTCACGCCGTGTAGAACGCCCTTAATAATATAATTGTGAAAGACTGTCTGTTAAACGATTTTGCTGAAATGAGTTGGGTCCTCGATAAAATAATTATAAAGGTTCTAAGTTCTACATTATCAGCGACATTTAACTATTTTCTTTTCAAATGAAGACTAAGTAATATTCGGGAATATTTGGATTCTTAAATGTACTAAAACAAAGCAAACATTACAATTAGGTTGTAAAATTTCCAGCCACCGCTCGGTCTATCGAATACTTCGATATTAACGTCACACTATATTTTCATACCGTAAATACATTCAGTATCAGGCTTAACGAAGCTTTGTAAGGTTTCCATTATAACTTATTTATGTTTAAAGAGAAATATTTTCATTGTTATTTACTGTGGCAGGTATTCGGACATAATTGTTGGATATTTGTATAGTATCTTGAACATCGAGTAATGCTAGTCTGGTTGTAAGAAAAATGGAAAGGAAATATGTTAGCGGCTAACCCATACGCCGTATGTCCCGATGAAATGGAACTTTATGATCTAGGCTATTAGTTTCATTTTGGAAAATGAAACCTGTAGTACTATGTCATAAACTAGCTTTTTATCCGTTGACGGTGTTGGTGGACAAACGGCGTTAGGCCAATGGCTAACTTGACTGTTTCGTTAAAGTGTGTATTATTAGTGTAGGGACACACAAAAGTGCATCCTTGCACATTTAGTTTATAAGACAATATGTTCACAGCACAAGCAGTCTCATTATAACCTCCGTTAGTGTCGCTTGTTTAATACTTAACAATTTGTAAAAGGAACAATATATATTTTATTATCGGAACTCTACTTTTATTTATCACCAAACAGAGAGACTCCACAATTAGTCACTAATTTGTCACTAATTTGAATATTTTTTCTTTATTAAGATCGTCAAAGTTGAGCTACTTTGAACAGTCGCTTTGAGGATAAAGGCTTAGTCGCTAAAATGAATCTAAAATGATGGCTTCGGCCCGAACTATGAAATACCGCGGCCTCACTGAAAACCGGCCCGAAACTGCGATACGCTGTGTTTTATCGAGTAAGTGGGTCTTCCCGAGGCTCCTACCCTATATTAATTTTTTCCTATTCTCTTTTGGATATTTCCTTATAAAATGCGCTTAGAACTATTTCGATGCTGTAAGGGCGACGACTGCTGCTTTCCACGAGGTGACACGTCTGCTCGTATTTCTTATAATTTGATACAAAACTAAAATCTCGCTATGATAATAAATGAGTAAATATATTTTATGCTGAGCAATATTTTTCTTAGTTGATATAATTGACCTCAAACAAATTTACTTACACATTTCAACTGAAACTAACCTTTAATCAATTTTGTAATTTTAAGTAGAATTATGCGTTTCTTTGTATGTCCTTCCTTCGCACCTCAATGAAGTAACCAATCGACTTGATTTGTGGTATAGACTTAGTTAATGGATAATAACATAAGCTACTTTTGCTCCTAATAAACATGATGTTCCCAAAATATTCGTATTTTAATGCGACTTTTTAACCGAATTCCAAAATAGGAGAAGGTTTCTCAATTAATGTATTGCTTTGAGTTGTCTAGGTAAACTCGAAATCGCCAAACCTCTATTTGTAAGGACTAGAAATCGTCCTGTGGTCGACTTCTAGTCCTTAAATATTTAGAAGAGGAGCTATAAAAATTGTAATATACTCGTATTCTCAATATAGACTTTAATTTGGCATAAAGGTCTCATTGCCAGGCCATTAATTTTAAAAAAACAGTCTAACCATAAACAAAAGAGTGTTTCGTGCATGATAATCGTGACATGTTAAAATATTGTAGTGTGCGTAGCGTTTCATATTTATTTAAAACATGCAAGATTGAAGAATATATTAAACGTCTACAACTGGGAGAAATTTCATGTTTTTATATCTACGCGTCTCTCGTAAAAAGGGGTACAAAGTTTTCCGCTCGCGTATTAATATATAGATTTAGGAGTTCTACAGCACCTTCGGAACCAGGGTAAACATTTCGTTGCAAATACCTGGAATGCTTCAGACAAAGTAAAATTCACTATATGTGTTGATAGAAATTTCAAAGTGTTCCCTCGTTTCTTCCTGGATCGCATCATCAGATCACCACTTTAGTCATAATTGGACTAAACTGCACCTATAATCATTGGCGAATGAGCCATTTACAGTTTCTTAGATTCTTGACGTTAAACTTACGCTTAAGTAAGCTGGTACCTATTTAATAATGAATATTGAGGATTAGGTTCCTTATAAGACAATAACAGAGAATAAGTATTATTTGTAAATTTTTTGGTTCATCCATTCATTGTTTCTGTTGGGGAAGCCGGTTTTTATTTTTTGTTTAAAATTAATTTATGAATTATATACACAAGGGGAGCCGCAAGCAAAAATCGCCAGTAATAATAAGCGGTCGCATTGATATAAAGTGAAATCACGCAAGCACGGAGACAGTTATTGACATAATGACACTGATATTTCATGATTATCACAAATGTCATAATTGTGTTAGCAAACGCATGAAAATTTGGAATATTGTTTTCCGTATTATTAGCGCAAAGTAGCTTCAGGTCTATTCAAGCTGAAGTCGCTTAAATCGATTTTGATAATATTTTGTACCGAAGCAATTGTATTATAAGGCTCAATAAAAAAGTTTTCGGTGTGGTTTTAATTATTTACCGTAAAAATATAAATGTTACATCGCTCACCGCATTTTGGTTCACGCTCGTGAAGGCGCTAGGTTCGATGGCGGTCGAATGGGTGTACGACACATTTTATGATCTAAGGTACAGAATAGTTCATTGCAATGGTAAAGCCACGCTTCGGCCGTTGAATAGGCCGCCTTGATCGGATTAATAGCACATCCTCACGGAAAACTAGCGTGAAAAAGCGCCTGTGGTGTGCTTCGTTCAGTGAGTTGACCCGAGGCTCGACTACCTATGCCTTATTCCAAATTCCTTTCCCTTAGTCTCTTTTCTTAATTTAAAAGCTGACAACGCACTTGCAACTCTACTGATATCAAAAGTGCATGTCCATGAGCGAAGGTATTTGCTTTCAATCAGGTAACCAGTCTGCTCATTTGGCCCCCAGTCATAAAAAAAATAGTTGTTAGTTCTGTTTTTATGAGCAGAAAAAGCTGTGGAAAACATTTATAAGTGTACCTTATATTACGCATATTATGCTAAGGTTTTCTTCCTCAAGAACTAAAATTAATTTAACTGTCTTTTATAACATCAAATTTAACGATTATAGTACAGGAGTTGATAATTGTAGTAATTATTTTTTACGATGTCTGGCGAACGTTCGATTTACTGCAGAAATGCAGTTTCCCACTTTACGACCATTCCGGAGCGTAAAAGATTCTATAATATTATGGAAATTCTTTCATGTTTACTGCAAATTTTATGATCATTTTTACAATTACGTAGTTTAAATGTAAATAATAAAATACCTTCATTTAAAAAGTAACAAACTAAATGACCAAAAACAGATAACCCGACTGCAGGAACCGTTGCGATTGTAACAACGCTATATTAGAATTTGGTGCTAAAATCGGCATTTTTTAAATTTATATTTTGATTTATCTAGTGTCACAGTAAATACGAATCTAACGACACCTCTCAAGCTAAAATCCATCAAGCCGTTTAGGTTGCAGATCGTGCTATACGAAAAACCTTCTTCAGACGCAGTCAGGTAAAAATGAAATGGCATTTTCTGTTAACCATCTTCATAATATATTCTAGTAACTTGATTAGTAAAACATATAAAGATGTTTTAGTTATGCTTTTACATTAATATCTATCTATGGAATGAATTATTATTAAAACAGAATACTTTATGAAAACATACTTTTCTACTTGGACTTTAATCTCACAACTAATTTGTTAAATTCCTTTTTTAAAAGAGCTAATCTTGTCACACAAAATTTTCCAGCGTCAGCTCTTAAACTATAAGGGACCATTCAGATTCAAAAGAATGTCAAGCGTTCAGAGGCGCCATTGATTAACATTTTAAATCCTTTTTACAAAAAATTTGCTTTTCGATTATCAAATTTGAATAACAAAGAAACAATGTGGGGTATTCCGGATTAAATTACATGAGAAAGTTGCGAGGGCCGGGTCAAGTGGGCTTCACAAACGGAAAAACGTGTATTCGTTCCGGAATTCAGGTGTGGCAACATTTTTATTTTAATACCTCGAGCTGGGATCTATTTTTGTGGATTGTTAACCCGATTGCTTTAATGTTGTTATTCCTATGGACGAATTTTGATGAAATTAAAATATAAAATTTATACTTTATTGTGCACAATCAAGTACATGGAAACATTGAAAATTTATATTTAAGCAAAAAAGTACACAAGTATTTCTTTCAGACAACCTTTGGAAGAGAGGACATTAGATTGCTGGATGGTGGCATAGTGCTTAAAAGTATATTAAAATATGAACACGTTATAAAATAAAAATAATAAGTATCATCATTATTTAATATAATATACAACTATATTTACTAAAATATACCATAAATATAGATGAATTCGATTTACACATAGGATATAAAATAAAAATCACTTATTTCTGAGTAAAATTGAAATGTTTTCAGAATGTCTACATAGCAGACTAGGTTAGGGAACTAGACGTACAAGAAGAACCGGAAACTTGCCTTTAGCTAATTACCTGGTTACTTTCACAGGTCTTGCGTGGAGAAAGCCATGACAAAAGCTAGAGATTTTTATGATATTTACTATCGATTATCTCACGGGACTATTTCATGGGAATAAGAAGTTTACGTGTATCTTATTTACCAAAGTGAAGAAAATTAAACTTTCCTCAAAATAATTTTACGCGTTAAATAGGTACACCAGGGTGACAATTCTCAGGATGTGAGAAAAAGTTCATACTTGTATAAATTATCGACTGTGAACTTTTTGCGAGCGAAACCCAGTTTGTAGTATTCTGAGAAATATTTCATAATAAATATTTCATACTATAACGAAATATTTCGAGTGTGAAGCGCTGAGAATACAGCAAACTGTGTTTCGCTCGTAAAAAGTTCACACTCGATATTTTATTCGAGCATGAACTTTTTCTCACATACTGAGAATTGCCCCCCAGGCATTATTGATAGTGCAAATATTTTCTAAGTGTGGTAAGTTTTTTATTATCATTCTACGCCTTCTATCCATCGTGCATCCTCTACATAATCGCGGATGTTTGTTGATCGGCGGAAAACATACTATTTTTAATAAGATTTAGGGTGCAAGCGAGAAGACGGGTTACCTGATGGAAAGCAACTGCCGTCGTCCATGAACACTCGCAACATCCAAAGAGTCGCAAATGCATTACTGGCCTTTTTATGAGTGAATAGGGAATGGGAATAGGGATAAGGGATTAGGGAAGTTGGGCTACCGGTAAATTCGCTCACTGAACGAAACACAGCACAACGCCGTTTCACGCCAGTCTTCTGTGAGGCCGTGGTATAAGTCCAGCCGAGCCGGCCCATTCGTGTCAAAGCATGGCTCTTCCACGGCAATGAGAATCCGTATAATGTACTTGCGATCGGAAAATGTCTCATCGGTACACCTCCACCTGGGTTTCAACCTGCACTCTCTCGAGGGCGAACCAGAGGTCTTACCCACTAGGCTACGGTCGCTCTTAAATATACTGATCAGACGCGACTTATGGAAGCGACTGACAGCCGCGATCTAGATAATAATTGTATAATGGGGGAAATTGAAAGAGATCCATTTGTTGACGGACCTACGTCAGAATATATCACTTTTAAGTAACTCGTGATCTATCGGCTAAATTTGACATAACCTAACCAAATTACTTAGATCCACGATCTGTATCTGTTTTAACTTCTCTGATTGTACATTGAAGTGTGCAAACTATAAGGCGTAAGTAACGAACGTTTTGTATGGCCTGTCAGCCGCGTCTGACGTCAGCCGCGGACGTTTTTGTGTGGGCTGACAGTCACGTCCGATCAGTTTGTTTTTAGCTTAATTCGGCACAATGATCGCGTAAGTGTCCACGTAATTGACTTCGTACCTCGTCAACTCGCCGATCAAGACAAATATAGACGAATACCCGTACATAGAGGCGAGTACGTCCTCTACACAATCGTGTTCGCGTGTCATCGTCTGTAATCGCCGATTTTAAATTAAGGGCCTGTTTCATTGCTTTCTGATAAATGTTAGAAAGGCTATCCACAACTTTTCCATACATAATCCGTCAAAAACGTTGTGGATAACCTATCTGACAATTATCAGGAAGCGGTGAAATCGGCATTGTGTCAATTTGCTAAGCATCTAATTTCCGCCATTATGTTTGAAAATAGGCCAAAGTACAATTGGCCCTTCAAATTAAGCCTCGTCTTATGACGTAACTTTTTTTCAATTTAGGAACTTGTAGTAACTGGCGAGCTGCCAGTGTTAGGGTTTTCTAGGTAAAGTGGCGAGGAACCTAGTTTTGTTATTTGACTTGGCTAGCAGCTAGCTTATAGATTCAGTTGTTCTTCGGAATTTGGAGGAGTGTGGCGATTCAGTGTTTATAGAATGAAAATTATACTGCTATCTTCCTATAGAACTTCCCAAGGATTCTCGTTCGATGAAAAGCTACGCTTTGACTAAAATGCACAATACAATTCAACTTTAGAATTATAGTATAATATTAAGGGCCTGTTTTACCGCTTATTGTTAAAGTTCATGTTAGGCTACCCACAACTTTTTTTACAGATTCTCCATACAATATATTATATCTGTCAAATAAAGTTGTACCTGACAAATAAATAGATATGTAAGCGGTGAAACAGGCCCTTAATATAGTGTCCAATATCTCCTAAGTGATCGTTTCACAATAAAAATTCACTTTTTATTCGATTTTTCCACTTTATTTCTTTGTACAATATTTTTATGACTAAAATACAAGAAACCGTTTCATTTACTTTTACATTTTGTATAATAATGCAATATCCTATTATTGAATGTACTAAAATTAATTCTATAGTTTTATTGTTATGTATATAATGTATATACCTAATTAAATAAAATTAAAAAAAGAGTAATTTTTATGTTTTGATTCGACCGGCATTGTACTGGGAAAAGGTGAGATTTAGTGTAGGTATGTTGAAAAAAATATACTACCTTAGTTTTAATTTAATTTAAGTAGAATTAGTTTTAGTTCTATTATTTGTGAGCAATAAAGAGTTTATCTATCTATCTACCTTACTTTAAATTTACTTCTCGCAATGCCTTTGCAATAATATAATATATACTAATATTATGAATATAAAAGGTTGAGCGTTTATGAGTGTGTTTGTTTGGTACCTTTTCATGTTTTAACGGCTCGGCTAAATTTGGCATTGAGCTAGCGTAAAAACAGTCAAATTTTTATGCGGACAGCACCGCGGGGAAAAATTAATTATTAAGTCTTTTAAGTTTAATATTAGTGTGATAATAAACTATTTTTAAAGTAAAGTTACTATTTTAATTCAATTTATTACGAATAATAATATCAAAGCCAACTATGATCCCGAGATGTACTCGGGATCATGTTGGCTTTGTTGAAAATGTTGGTAATTAATATGAAGTTTTGTGAAACTTCATATTAATTACCAACATTTGCAATCGCCTCGTGTCTCTATAGTTTTATTAATATGAAACGGTTGGTCAAACCGCTAGAAAATTGTCCTTCACGCGGTCAAAAGTTATGGACGCATTCGCTATTTTTCACAGTCCCCTAAATTGTCCGCCGGGAGTCAATAAAAATTGCTTTTCGACGCGAATTATATTTCATTCATCATATTTTTTATATTGATATTCATCTATTTCTCCATAGGAAAAATATTACTTTTGTATGTGGTTGATGGCCGATGGATATTCTATCAATCAATATATCCAAACGACAAAAAGTAAAGTATATCTGTAACCAATTCACGCTTAACCCACTAAACCGATTTAGGCGAAAATAATTTATTTTCGCCAATCATACATATTTTTATCGAGAATAGATATATAACTATTTCATTATACTTTCATACAATTTTATTCTATGAATAAAAAAATCCCTGGGACTCAATATATTGAAATACGAACCTTTATTATATTTTACTCAGTGTCTTAAGCATGAAGAGATAATAAGAGACAGACAGACAAGGAGGACGGATGTAGATTCTTTTGAATCAATGTTATTAGCATAAATACATACTAATATATAAAAGGGAAAGTATTTTAGTTTGTTTGTCTGTTCTTCACGTCGCAACGGAACAACTTATGAAGTTAGTTGGGAAGCTGGAGAAGGACATTGGCTACTTTTAACTGCAATTAAATGTCTCATTCTCATCGTATTACAAATAATAAAAAACTTATTTTGGCGCAACGCAGTTGCGGGCATCATCTAGTAAACAAATACGTCAGGAAATATATAAAATTAGAATTTAACCCGTCACATTTCACCATCTTAGATATTGTTTAAAGTATCAAGCCTCATTTAAAATTGTGCAAACATTAAATGGCAGCCTAAATTTAAAACACGTGAGCCTTAACGATATATAAATAAGACTCAGCGTGAGACACTTAAGGTACGGACATGGATCGAGCGACTTGCGGAGCGATTGCGACACGCAAACAAAATATTAAATTAAAATATATGGTGCTCAAAAAACAACAATGAGAACAGAAAAGAAGTTGCAGAAATAAATCATATCAGATTTGAAATATTAACATTTTATATGGTATATTAAAGCAAACAAGTAGCAAAATATTTTATAAGGTGAAAGCCCCATGTAAGACTATGAAAGACACACATGATTGCAACCTTTTAAAAACCATTGATTTTATAACAAACAAGCGATTTACAGAAAAAATATGCTTAAGGCCTTAGAGTGGACTGATAACGTAGTAACTGCTATTAATTTATTTATATTGATTTACTTATATTTTGAAGCTAAGATATCATAAATAATCTTGAACATAGCATAGACCAAAAAGTATTTCGGATCCTCAAGAGTATTATGACAATGAAATGTAAAAAAAATATATTTTTAAGGTTTTTTAATCCAAAAAAAAGTAAAAAGTCAAAATAAGCACACTATCAAAACGCTTCCCCCTTGCTGAACGCTCGTATCGTGTCCTCACCCCTAAACGCAGTCGAGCGGACGTCGGAGCGCGAGTGTTCTTATGTGAGCCCAGCCGTGCGCGACGCGGATCGCACATGCATACACTTTTTGAGTCGCGCAACATTCTTAATTTATAGCAACGTAAATGCGAGCTTATTTTCTATATGTCATGCATACGTTTCGGAACGTTGAGGCATATTTGCAGAGCGTTTACAGCAATTTTGTTGCATCATTTCAAGTATGCTACTTTGAACTGGAAAGTTTTGTACAGTCCTGATGGAAAAAATCAATTTTCTAGTTGAATTATAACTTTATGACATAAAGTTTGTTCATTTGAAGATCAAATTATGAATAGAAAATTAGTATTATGAATAGAAAATGTTTGTTTTATAAAACATGTGTATGAAATAATAAAAATTTGTTAATATATTAAATATATTTCTATTGTCCCGAGGTATCCGAACTCAAGTCGTGGGCACTTATTACACGTAGAACAAGACTTACGTGGTGTAAAACGACCATATATATAATACAATAAAAAATATGTCAAGCCCTTAAGAAGCTTTACTAGAGCTTCAAAATAAGCGTTATACTGCCTTGGGTATAGGAAAGGGTTACCATAGTTACTGGCCGAGATACTTTATCAGTCTGGCGACGAAGAGAAGGCAGATGTATAAACATGAGACTAAATTATAAGATAGGGTGTGTGCTATCTCATGATGAAATGAACATAATTTTTAAGGTATCCGACTATTACAAATGAAAACTAATATATTAGTTTATAAGCTTTTGTACTAAAAACACGTTGAAAAACTTTAAATAGACAATTTAAACATTTTTTGGCTCCAAATAATAGTTCCAGTTTAAAACCGTCAAATTATATCGTAAGATACGTCCAGCAATTATATTGATCTTATGTGAACCCAAACTCTTTCTTACCCGTTCCCCGCCCCGTCCCACGTTCCTATGTCACGGTACAGAGGTTATTATAATTTATAGCGAATTGATCCTGACTGAGTCACTCGTTGTAGTATCAACATGTATATTAAACATTTTTATCGGAGTGATGGTTTAAAATTTATTTCGTAAACAGGATCTCTATTGTTGGCTTCCTTTATGAAGAAAGATAAAATATTTCCTTGAGCGTGTCGAGATGCGGGAGGGCGACGTTTGGTAGATGCCATAAGCGAGGTCTACTCTGGGTTTCATAAAAACCGCGCTAATGATCTTCTTTATTCGTAAAACTAAAAGTAAAGGACTTATTTTTTATTATTGAAAAACTCTTTATTAATATTATAGCCTCTTAGCAATTTTGCTTTATCTATCTTTCACTATGCTACGAGTTTAGTGGTGCTACGAGTGGAGTGGTGCTACGAGTGTAGTGGTGCTACGAGTGTAGTGGTGCTACGAGTGTAGTGGTGCAACGAGTTTAGTGGTGCTACGAGTGTAGTGGTGCCACGAGTTTAGTGGTGCTACGAGTGTAGTGGTGCCACGAGTTTAGTGGTGCCACGAGTTTAGTGGTGCTGCGAGTGTAGTGGTGCTACGAGTGTAGTGGTGCTACGAGTTTAGTGGTGCTACGAGTGCAGTGGTGCTGTAGTAAACTTCTTTGAAAAAACCTTTTTATATTTTGTACTCTTTGCTTTATGATTTATTGACAGTTCCACTGAAGCGAGTGCAAAACGATAAGCTTGCTCGCTTGCTATAATGAAGGTGCAAACAATGAAAATGGAGAGGAACTGTTTTTAATAGGTATATTCTCGGTGTTCTAAATACATCATCACTTTTTCCATCTCTCAAAAAACTGTCAATAAATCATAAAGCAAAGAGTACAAAATATAAAAAGGTTTTTTCAAAGAAGTTTACTGCAGTGCTACGAGTGTAGTGGTGCCACGAGTTTAGTGGTGCTGCGAGTGTAGTGGTGCTACGAGTGTAGTGGTGCCACGAGTTTAGTGGTGCCACGATTTTAGTGGTGCTACGAGTGTATTGATGCTACGAGTGTAGTGGTGCTACGAGTGTAGTGGTGCTACAAGTGTAGTGGTGCTACGAGTGTAGTGGTGCTACGAGTGTAGTGGTGCTACGAGTGTAGTGGTGCTACGAGTGTAGTGGTGCTACGATTGTAGTGGTGCTACGAGCGTAGCGGTGCCACGAGTTTAGTGGTGCTACGAGTGTAGTGGTGCTACGAGTGTAGTGGTGCTACGAGTGTAGTGGTGCTACAACTGTAGTGGTGCTATGAGTCTAGTGGTGCTACAAGTGTAGTAGTGCTACGAGTGAAGTGGTGCTACGAGCGTAGTGGTGCTATGAGCGTAGGACTGCTACAAGCATAGGATTGTTTCAAGCGTAGGGTTGCTATGAGCGTAAGGGTGCTACCAGTGTAGTGGTGTTACCAATATAGGAGTGCTCCTAACGTAGGTGTGCTACATGCGTAAGTGTGCTACCAGTATAGTGGTGCTATGAGCGTAGGACTGCTACAAGCCTAGGATTGTTATGAGCGTAAGGGTGCTACTAGCGTCCCCTACGCTCTACGAGCAAAGGCGTAGCAGTCCAATATAAAATCCTTAATCGCTGACGATGACAAAAGTAAATCCAAACTGCAAATCATAAAATCAACAAAAAAAAAAATACTGACATGAAAACGGTTCAATCCTTTGTAAGCAAAAAAGCTGATACTAATTTTAAAATAAAAATGAAAGTTCAAAGCATAACCATTACCAACTGCTACGAAATTTCATAGCTCTAATATTTCAAGTTTATTTGAATCTCAGAATCTGTTTGTATTCACAGGTAAATTGATATTTTTAGCTGGATCTTTTCATGAAAAATATGCTTGTTAAATTTAACAAATGCGATTAATGTATCAAAACATTAATTTTATATTTATTGTGAAATCTTAAAAGCCTTTGTAATATTAGGCTTTATAATATAAAGTAATTAAAAAAGTTTTGTCTTTCTACATTTGTTATTTTATCGTGCTAGTAAGGGCTCAGTAAGGACAGAACTAAACCGGTTTTGGAATAAAAAGTATCATAATTATATTAAATCCTTCTAGAGACTCAACATATATTCATACTCAGGAAAATTGGGTTCGTGTGTGAAGAAATCACAGATGTAGTGAATACTCTTTCGTATTTTTAATTATTAACATTTGCTACACGCAAAATGAAACATAGTTTTCGCAGGTATAAAGTTACAGTCAACATTCAATAGAAGGCTTTGAATAACATTTCATATTGACTAAAAGCCCAATCCATCGCCTGTTATTTGCCAATGATTTTTTTACTGTCAATATTTTTATTTACACAGCAAAATCAAAAATGTTGCCTATGTTTTTTATAACTAGAAAAAAACATATCTATACATATAGAAAACAGTAAAAGTGGCTGTTTGTACGCGCTAATCTCCGGAACTACTAAACGGATTTGAATAAATCTTTTTTATTTAATATCTATTAAGTTTAGGCAACACAGGATACTTTTTATCCTGTGAAAATGTATGGTTCACGAGATATACAAATTTTCACGCAACGAAGTTGCGGACATCAACAAGTTTTACATATTTTCAACTTTATACACTTTTTTTTAACTTTTGTACTTTTTGTAGAAAATGTTGAAAATTGTCGTGGATGTCAATAGACGTCCGGAAGTGACGCAAAAATTTACTTTCACGTGGACCACAATAATATTATAAAGTGCATATTTATAGTTTATTAAATGGCATTTTCTGTCACGGTCACGTAAATTGAAATTGGGAAAACCTTAAGGCTGGCCTAACATACCCGAAATGGCTCTCTGAATTCAGACCTAGAAAACGCTTGTCCGCATGATTTTTTTAAGATGGATCTGAAAAAACCAATATGTGTGTGGTGTCTACTGCTTTTGTATGATACTCAGGTCTTTGTGAATTAAAGAACTGAATTTAAATTCGGAATCCAGAGCGCCATTCCGAATGTACGTGGCCGGCCTAAAACGCGATATCCTTTGACTTAAACTCTTCGCATTCTCTAAAGCAACCGCGTGAATTGACGAATATTTATGTTGTGAAATTACATTGTACTCAATAGATATTGTTACGGCGCGTACACACTGCTAATAATACACGGAACTCCCCTGAGGCCGGTGCAGACGAGACACCACTCGCTGAAATTTAATTTCATCCGTGTACAAGTGACGTGCCCCATGTCATAAAAAATCTTCTGACACTTTTCATAATATTTGCACAACTGTAAATAAATACCAACATTTTGATTGACCACTATAAATCTAAATAAAATAGTATTTAATTTGAAGAACACAGTTAAAAGTATCTTTCCAAATTGTTTTTAGTTTTCTAAGGTGGTTTCTGACAAAACGGTATTTTTTTTGTAATTTTGAAGGTTAACTATTTTTTTATATAACTCAATAATGATTACAATTATTTTTTAATCGTTTTATTTTTATTTTAATAACATAATATATTTGTTCTTGTAATGAGTTGCTCGTATGCGCCACCTCACAGATAACTGATATAAATTGTGTAAAAAATCTAAAAATAGCGCCTATTGAAATTTTTCTTTCATTTCTTGTCATGTCATTTTTTTTCGGAGAATGGCATGACAAGAGGTAAGTCTTTACCATTTTAAAGGTAATCGCATATTTCTCAGCACCATCGCGCCGCATGTACTTACGCACCGCATTTTAGAGTTAACTTTATGAAGATGATCGCATATTTTATAACGACATTCTCGTCGCATATCGAGTATAATATAAGATACGATCACCTTTAAACCTTTATGCCCACCAATTTTTTCATCGTGGAGTTTATCTATGGACACTTCGCATCACGTCTGTCTGGCCCCTTATGGACTTGGAATATGATATTTGCTCGGATGTATTAAAATATTTTTTATGTTAATATATTTTTTGTACAGTAAAAACTTCTACGACATTAAGTGATTCGTTAATAAATCGTGGACGTTGATGATTTACAAGCAACCGACTTGAAAAAAAATTGTTGAAGAAAATAACACGGAATTTCATGTCATTCTAGCTTCCCATTTAGCTTAGCCTGCATTAGTCAAGTAACGGATGCCCTACATCGTGCTCGGACATCACACAAAAGGATATGTAATTGTGTACGAGATAAATTATACTCCACATTTCATATTCACTGACGGATGTAACATGTACTTTTAGTCAAAATTAACACAAATATTTTGCAGTATAGCGCGCTACACAGTACGCACCTACACACATAAGCCGAGGAAACTGCCGACATTTGTAAGCAACATTTTGTCGGCGGGCTAAGTCGGCGGCCTCACTTAAAAACATAAAGTGCGTTCAGAGTTTCAGTGTCAGTATCGGACAAACATCAAAACGAACAAACTTTCGCATTATAACAATAGTGCAATCATTAAAAAATAATTTTAGAATCACACCGATATTAAATAGTATGTGTGTTTGTCTATTTTAGTAGTAAAATTTGTGTGTATTTGTGATAGTAAAAGAATTTTTGAAATAGTTTTGGTAGATTCCATGATTTTACACACACGCCTACCTCTTCATCATATAAGTTGAATTTATTTTTGCAAAATTTTATATCATAATAAGTACTGAATATTTTTCTAGTAAATACTCGTTTTCATTGAAATACAATCTTTTCAATAAAGTACAATACGTTCTATAAAATGCAAACGCTCTATTAGTTTTTCATAAAACGTAAGTTCAACAGTTTATTGGCAATAAGTCGTCGAGTTTAATTCGAGTTTTCTGCCCCATCGGTTCGAGTTGCGAACATTGTATTTGTGATTGAAAACTAAAGTTTTGTTTCGCAATGCCATAAATCTTTCGCGATCAACATCTGGCTTTTCCATTAATTACAAAACAAATTACGATAATATTCTAAAAATATATTTTATGATCTTGTTTTTGTTATTTTCTGGGTAAAAAAAAATATTTTTTTTGAGAATGTTATTAGGTTAATGAATGACAGTTTTGTTTGTAATGTTTATAAATTTCATGTTAAGTGATGGTTGGGTTGGGCCACGATGGTTTATTGCGTAATAGAATTCTTAGATTCGTTTATTCACAGACGGATGGCGGATGGTGTGTACACAGTACCGGTGATTGGCTTCTAAAGGTGATATTTATCACCACCGTGCGCACCGCAGGCACCATACGCGCCGCATTTTGTATTTCGTTGTATGCAATGATGTAAGGTTTCAACTTTTCATATTCACCCGTGCCGTACACGTCGTATTTCGTAAAGTGAATGTACGAAATTATAACTAATATACCAAGTTCGGCGCGTAGGCTGCTAGCAAATATGCGATCACCTTAATTCAGATTTTGAATTTTCGATGAAAAAATAATTGTCTCGTCAAGTGTAAAGTGAGTAGTGATAAGTCCAAAACGGATGTTAATATATATATTTTTAATAAAATAAGGGGGCAAACGAATCAACGATTTACCTGATGGAAAGCAACTACCCCCACACCTGGACACTCGCAACATCAGTAGAGTAGCAGGTGCGTTGCCGGCCTATTAAGAGGGATTTCGCTGTCTTCTTGAGTTTGCAGGTCGTAGCGACCCAGAAATACTGCTGGTGATAGTTCATTCCAGAGTTTCACTGTGCGAGGCAGAGAGTTACGCAAAAAGCGCACTGTGGAAGGGTGATACTCATCAAGTTGATGTGGATCAGAGCTTTTATAAAATGTTCAACACCTATGATGTAGGAGCCTCGATAAAGTTAGTGAAAGATAATTATTTTCCAAACAAAAATCACCCAAACTTAGACATCACTCTTTAGAAAATTAAACCAGTTCTTTATCACTGAGTCGCGCGACTTTGTGATTTGACATTCGATTAGATAAGACCTCGAGTCAAATCCGATTGAAAGTTTCTTCACGATTCGCCTTGAAAAGATTAGAACTGATCTCCGAAGTTTGTTTATACTCGATTTGGCTTCTGATCAGTTATTTTACGTCGACTAATTTTGTTATGTCGTGATCCACGTTTATGAAAATAATATCAGAACCGGCGACGCAGTTTTTAGTTTTTGCGAGAAATCTCGATGACTTGCCATAGTTGCCAAATAATCTTATAGCTCCTTTTACACGAGTACGGTCGTGTAAAGAATAGTCTCTACAAGATAAATGCTGCTAGTTTGCATTTATATTAATAATATAAATCTGAACAATTTGTTTGTTTGAACGAGCTAATCCCAGGAACTACTAGCCGGAATCGAAAAATTCTTTTTGCGTTGATTAGTCCATTTACCTAGGAAGGCTAAGGGCCGAGCAGTAATAGAAGAAGTTGTGAAAACGAGATAGTTTATAAAGTTTTACGCGGACGTATGAATTTGCGGGCACATTGTATAGCATAGACTGGCAAAGTCATAACCTTTAAAACATAAAGTAGTCTCTACATAATCGTGGTGTCGGGTGTTGTTCGTGCAATCGTTTCTAATTCGGCACGATTATCGTGGTTATCGTAGACGATGATTTCTGTAAAAAGTTCGTCTAACACCTCTGTGGCTCAGTTGGTCTGGTCGCGACTTAAGCCGGGGGTCGCGTTCAAATCCCGCCGACGGACGGAGCAAAAGTTCTTCAATGTTCCTGGGCCTTGGGTGTGTATTAAACATGTGTATCATATAATAAACGTCTTAAATATGAGAATAGTATTAAATATATTTCCGTTCTCTGGTACCCTAAACACATTACACAATTCCTTTAGGTACTTACTACGGGACCTGTCTGATGTGGTGTGAAGCGTCCATAGATATTATTATTAGTGATTAAACCAACTTATCTAAAGTGAATTTCTATTACTATTATACGAGGGCAGTTAGCCAAGATCTAAACGTTTTCGCTTCTTTGTAGAATCGACAAACAAAATGTGTGTAAATGTCATAAGGCGTAGCGAACGCATATCTCATTTCCATACATTTTGTTTGACGATTCTACAAAGAAGCGAAAACGTTAAAATCTTAGCTAACCCTCGAGAGCTCCGAATATACAAGAGATTATAATATGTTAACAGCTAGTAGCATTTACCGGCGGAGGGAAAGGGGGGAGCTTTGCTGGAGGGGATATGATTTATCCAACGTTAGTATTTAATCGGTAAAGAAGGGGTTGAACTCGAGATATTTTTTTCTACTTAACATCGGTTGGCAACGCGCGGTCCGCGAATGTTTTGTAACCTTGTCCTAATAATATAAAAATGCGTTTATTGTTATATTATTAGTAAACCGCAACCAGTTTTAAAAGCAGATTTAATTTCAATTATTATCAATTACAGAAAAAATAAATATGCATATCTCATTTCACAGATGAGCAGTTGGGAGCAATTGTACGAATTGCAACTTCAATTAATATAACACCTATTATGATTTATGTGTTTTAAATCTTTCTAAAATGTTAAAAAAAAACTTAACAAAATTACTTTGTCAAGGTCACGTGCCAAGTTAAGTCGCACAGGTTATAAGTAATTGCTTAAAACCTACATGTCGGAGGAGGCTGAAATATAAGGTTCTTTCTGGACTTGATTCGTCTAAACTCAGCGCGGGTAGCTTCGAGTAACAATAAGACAAATCTAGAATATCTAAAATTAGAATTAGCTGGAGAAGTAATAATTAGAAAGCACATGAACGAATAAAGCTGCTCGGTGAAATCTGTCAAAGTCCTTCTTTTTTATTTCGAATGTTTTATGGCTATGTCCAAGCTTGACCATCTGTGATGTCACGCTTGCGTTCCCTTGACTTTTCAAGAGGGTCGTACTTTAATCTCCGACATATTATATAATATTAAATAAGTTAGTATTACCGCAGTCCCTACTAAGTTATACAAGCACGAACTTACAATAATAATCTCTATGCTTACAACATAAAGGTTATGTTAGAGGCAAATAAATTCAATACTACCGCATCCTTTGGCTGGAAATTTAAATGTAATTTGATTCTTATTCCTTCGTTGTAAAGGTCATGAAAAGGTAAAAAAGATTAAAACGAGCTGTAGCTAGATACCATCAATCACCGAACCTTCCTCGACAAGCCCAGTCAGCGAGTAAGAGGTTACTTTTTAGACCACCAACACCATTCAATCAAGTTCTTCATTTTTAAGGATCCGTACTCAAAGGGTAAAAACGGTACCCTATCACTAAGATTATTGTATCTTGAAAACGGTAACTTTTACAGAATATGTATTTCTGTTGCTGCTATAATAACAAATACTAAAACTAAATATTTAAGAGAACCTAGCTCTAGTACTTTAGTACTTCGTTTTTAGCTCTAGTACTTAGTCCTTATAATAGACACTGGGTTATGAGAGTAAGGGAAGAGAGAGTACTGCGCACACACTTGGGAATTATAAAATCCAGTCCAAAGTTTGGGAGAGATTCTATTCGTGGACACTCACGCTTAGAAATATTTTGAACTTTTCATCTCCTTTTTTGTCCCTTAAGTGGCAGAATTCATCACTATTCTTTTTTAACGGATGCCTGTGTCATACCGACTACCTACATGCCAAATTTCAGTCCCATCGGTCCAGTAGTTTGGCTGGTAAGAAAGGACAAACGAACACTTTCGCATTCATAAAATTAGTATAGATAACATAGTACTTCTTCGCATTTTACTTTTATTTAACGGAATTATAACGTAACTGGGACTCCACACGAAAAATACTGCTCCCACCGGATACTACGTTATAATAAAAGTTATTTATATTAAGTTAATGTACCAAATATTTCACAATAAAACTACGCCCGATGGAAACGTTATTAAAATATTTTTTGTTATGCAGCAGTGTTCCCGGATTAATATGATTTTGCAAAACTTCAAGAGGTTCAGTGGTTTCTGCTTACATATTTGGTTTTCTTTATATGGATGGATGACGCATGAGATAACAAAGATCTTGATTTTTTTTTACAAAATTCAGAGTAAAATTAGCTAACGGGATACCTGATGGAAAGTAACTATCATCCCTCATGCACGTTGTCCACATAAAAGTGGATTAAGAGCAAAAGCCTTTTATAGTAATGAGTTTCTTTTTGAAGATTCACAGATCATAATGGTTCCTTCCTGTGTCACAGTTCTTACAGATAGTTAATAGATAATAATAATAATAATTGGTGCTCCTAAGGAGATGTTTGATGGGCCGATAAGGTCGCATGCCTTATTAGAAACTTCCATTGAGCGTCATTATTGTAGCAGTAACTTTATTGACGTCCGACGTGCCCGCGCGTACTAGTGACTTTCTGTATTTGGTCACGGTTTCTATGAAATATCCCATGTTCAAGTGCGCGCACCACCATATTATGCGTTCATAGGGACGGTGACAACTCATGAGAGAAATGCTAGTAGTAATTCAAAATGTACTGAAAACAAATGTCGCATGCGATATAATCGGTGATAACGTCTCGTCTCCACTCGTCGTATCCTATGAATATGGGCACAATTGCAAAAGGCGAAATACAGGAGAAGGTTTTCTATCCTTCCATGGAAAAAGACCGTATTCGTAAAAATGTTTTTTTTTTTTCGCAAAAAAGGTCGGGCTTGCGCAAGCGCCTCGATTCGGCCCAGCGCATCCTTTCGCGTACAAAAAAAAAACGGATACTTTTTTATTTTTCTTCGCCGATGAATTCAAGTATATGTATAACAGTTTTAAATGCAAATTTGTCTTTTTTTTTAAATATTATCTGGTTCTTAAGACTAGCTGTTTAGTAATTTTTACACTTCAGGATGTAAATATTGAAGTCCCTATTCCAAATTTGCAATAAAAATAAAAAGCCTGGATGACCAGGGAGCCCTTATTCGTAGGATACGAGGCTGTGTGGAGAAGGCTTTATATTCACAACTGAAAGGCGATAGAGCAAGTAAAGTCACGGGCTACACCTGCTACTACATTAAAAGTAAAAGATTACAGAGTTTTCAGCCATGACAAGTCAATTTAGAAGTTCCGAAAATATTATCAGCCTCAAAAGAAGTGTTTTTACACGGCTTTCCACTTTAACCGTCCAAAGTTTTTCGGGCAATATTTGCGATACAATACGAAGGAAATCGATATTTGTATTCTTTTGTTTTAAATTTAGAAACTTTTTTTATGTATGGAGGTTTGTTGAAATAATCCATAGTTGCCTGTTTTGCTTTCTATGTATACTATATTGCTTTCGGTCAAAGTAGGCGGCGGCGGTCATTAACACACTGTAATAAAGCTAAATATCTAAAAACAGAAAACCCGACTGCAGGAACCATTGCAATTTAAACATCAAGTTACGTATGTTTATAGAAGAGCTATTTAAAGCCCTTCATTTTAATACTCTACTCGACTTAAATGTGCGGAATAAATTTTTTGGATCCTATTTTTTACTTAAAAATCCGCCATTTTCTTTTCATTTCATTTCAGATTCTTTATTGTTTTATGTACCCAAAGTCACTTGCGCTATCAAGACAAATCTAACGTTACCTCTTACCTTAAAATCTATCAAGCAGTTTGGGCTGCAGAGCGTGCCAAACAATTATACATACATATATAATAAATACTCTTTAAAAACATAACTCTCCTTCTGGCGCTAAAAATGCGCGGATTAAAAATGCCAATTCTATAGAAATCGTATTGACAATGACAAAGTGACAACACAGCACTTTTCTGTCGCTATTCTCAATTTTGACATTTAATATTTGCATTGAAATAAAATTTTTTACACAGGCTAAATTATTTATACCGCCTAGTTTCATCGAAAGCAGAATAGTACAAATGATATTATAATTGAGAAAGTCTGTTTGATTGTTCTGCCTTCCTATCAAACAATAGGGGAATATGCGTATAAAACAAATAAATAGCACACAAATTATTATAGTAGATAGTGGTCAAAAAATATACAGAATGACATTCTTATTTCTTAACAGAATTCAGAGATTTTTTGTGATTCTGTATATCTTTAGGCCCACTATCATAATAATTTGCATTCAATAAATT
>JAOTAV010013200.1:0-26010 GCA_026546445.1 Cyclargus thomasi | reverse complement strand
CGTCGGCGGGATTCGAACCCGCGACCCCCGGCGTAAGCTACCAACGCGCTTACCAACTGAGCCACAGAGGTCGTCGTTATAGTATATAGATATAAAGTGAAACACTTAAGAAAAGTAATACTTTACTCCTCCAATGTGCCCGAACCGACGCCACCGCTGGCCAGCCCTGTTTGATATCCCTTCAGCTCATCTTGACACCTTTTTATAGGTCACGGCTTTTGTCTAGACGTTTGACACGTTACATATATTTTGTTTCAGTCTGTTAATTTTGGACTTTCATTTAGGCAACTAAAAAATTAAGATGGTATTTTAAAAAAACTAAAAGACTATACTTTGCACAAAATGATATCTCACGATAAGATAAAATTGCTATTTGCAGTGTAATAAATTACTCTTAAAGTAAACATATCTAACTTTATCCATCTATCACTTCTTTCTTGGAACTGAGAGGGATAAAGCCATAAAAAAGAACATCATATATACAGTCGAATTATTGTGAAACCTCCTAGAAGTTGGTTTAAAATTAAAAATAAATGATAAATCTACAAAGTAATAATACTAAAGGGTGTGTATAGGTCTCCTATGTTACATATACAGGTTGTAACAAAAGCATACAATATATTATCAACTACTTCTTACTTCTCCTACCTACATACTGAAACTTAAAAAAAATTAACTGATGCTTTCAGCTAACTCTATTTAAGAACTTGTTACAGTAAGAAGTCGGTTAAAAATTCATGTTTCAGCTTTATCTATTTATAAGCTGCGTGTTTCATAACCTAGTCAAGTTTATGTAAATAAGCGGGAATTCAATTCTTCAACGGTTTTCTTTCCTCGTCCGAGATTATCTTGCTTGATATCTTGCCTCAAGGAAGTTTTCATTTAGTAGAAAGATTTATTAGGACGTCCAGTGAAAAAGACGATTACGACACAATGTCTTTATGAAATATCTAGATTAAGTTACAAGGATTGTTTTGCTTATGTAAGGACTGGAGGATAGATATGCCAATGGACTTTTAAATATATAAAAAGAGAAATTGAAAGAGATACAGATTTTGGATCTAAGTAATTTGGCCGGGCTATGTCAAACCCAGCCGACGGTTAACGACTTATATGATATTGACAGATTCCGACCAAATGACGTAGGTGCGTCAATTGGCTCTCTTTCAATTTCCCCCATTATACATACTATAAGATAATAAGGTGATAATACCTTAAAGCGTGTATACTTGAGCAAGCTGTCAATGTACAGCTCTGGAAGAGCAATTAATTTGTAATTATATATAAAAAGTACTCACCCCATACAAAAAAAAATTAAAAAAGTTACATTCAGCGCTGCAACTTTCATTCTGTAAAAGAAGTGAAGTTAATTTTAAAAGGGTTCTTTGTGTTCCGTTTAAAGAGTTCCCTGTGGAAGCTACACGATCGCTGAAAGCGATCATTCCTAGGGTTCCGCACCCAAAGGGTGAAAACGGAACCCTATTACTAAGACTTCGCTGTCTGTCCGTCTGTCTGTGTCTGTCTTTCCGTCTCTAGGATGTATCTCGAAGATGGTCACAGTTAGAGAGCTAAATTTTCACAGATTATATGTTTGTGTTGCCGCTATAACAGTAAATATCAAAACCAAAATGATTTCAATAGATACAAGGGGATCTCATACAACAAACGTGACTTTTTTGCTATATTTTACTCGATATCAATAATTGCAACTGACAGCCACTTGAAACTTACATTAAATACTAAATTTTATTTAAACTTAACTAATCAGTAATAAAATTTAAGTAAAATAAATAACAAAGGTGGACTCTTGTACAAAAAACACAATTTTTTACCTGTGTTTGTTCTAAAATGGTACGGAACTCTTCGTGCGTGAATCCAACTCGCACTTGGCGGTTATTATGGGCAAGCACATCAGCGATGTTAGTTTTCCTCACATTTTTTTTTCTTTCGCTTTATGCGCTATTACTCTTACAGTAAATACAATAATAAAAGACACAAATACACTCCAAAGTGATAATATATAACTTACATTTTTTTTAAACCCTATATACACAGATGAGAAGCGAGAGACATAATGATATTTAACCAAGAATGAATTTAGCCCATATTGTCACAAGTTGTTCTCACAGATATATATTTACTGAACTCCAAATATCAAACAAATTACAAAGTTCTGCCGACAATATTTGCCCAAACCGCGACCCCGGCTAGATTCAAATTTAGCCTCTTTATACTGTTAGTAACTTTATAGGAAAGTTAGCAGAATGTCAAGAAGTATTTTGATTGTGGACGTTTTGGTCGAATGCTTTCTGTGTAAAGTACAAAACTGACAGCGTTTTCTAATCTTCAAAAGTACTCTATGCTACCCTCAATCCTTTCAACAAAGTCGATGCCAAAAATCAATTCGGTTGCTTTGTAAAGCCTAGAAGGAAGCACAAACGAACAACCGAATAAACACACGTTTCCATTTTATCCACTCACTATTCCATAATATCACTAGTCGTGCCTAGGGAGGGCATCGAGACCGGGTTCACCCGAAACTCTTTATTTTGTTTTTATTTAAGCCTTTTTTCTTTAATTTTATCATTCTTTTACACTAAGTACTGGAGTTGTATAGAAACGATATATAAAATACTATAGTAATGTTTATTTTAAATAAAAAAAACCTGGGTACCCGGGTTTTGAAAATTGTGTTAGTTGTGCCCCGCGTAAAAAGTAGCCTATGTGTTAATCCAGAATACCCGCTACCTCTGTGTCAAATTTTATGAAAATCATTCCAGCCGTTTTAAGTGTGAAAAAGTAACAAACATACACACATTCAAACTCACAAACTTTCGCGTTTCTAATATTAGTAAGACTAGTATATATTAAAAAGATATCATGGAACTATTGCCATCATGAAGTTTCTGATCAGAGTTCTCTAGATTAAAATATGGCCGAGGACTCGGGAGACCCTCATGTAGATTTCCCAAGACTTTAATCCACCGGAAGTAATAACTAACATGTTGCTTTACAGCTTGTCTAACTAAATATTATGTACTCATTAAATATGGGCCGATGGTTAAAACCGAGTCTTAAAACTCCACTGTTAATCCAAGAACTTTTAAAAACACAAGACCTGTCCCCCTAGACAAGTGTCAAAATCGTTTACGATAATCGCTTAGCGTGCTTTTGTATGGGATTGACATAGACGAATGAAAAGTTACGTGAATTATACAAACATACTCTCGAAAAACATAAACATCCTTCTAGCGCCGTCGGATAAAAACTTCAGAAAATAAGTTTAAATTTTAATAACAATGGCAAGTAGCAAAATAAATGAATATTTAACACGTAATTCTACCTTTTGGTCAACATGAACTGAATCGGAGTATACCAGCTACCAGAATTGGAGTTTTCTGATTAATCTACGATACGCACATCAGGTGGCCCGCGTATTTATTTCGGAGATTCCATTTAAAAATTCATAATACATTCGGCAATTTCATCGATTAATAAAATGCGGACCAAAAGCAATTGCTTTTCCAATTTATTTCAGTATAAACGTTTTAAATTGCGAGTCGGTAAGTAAAACATATGCAATTATTAGGTCGGGCTCGGCATTAAACGTGTGGCAAATTCATTTATAAAATGTGTTTTTGAAATTGCTAGCTTTCCACGTTTCGCTCTTTCCATTTTTTCATTCAATTAAAAATTGCGTGTGCTCCTTTTCAATCCAGTTAGATCCAAATGTAAACAAAAACTCGGCCAAATCTTTTTTTTGTTTCTTTATTGCATATTGTCTTTTCGCTCAAGATGGCGGTATGGTACATTAACCCTTTGTCAAAAAAATTGTCATTTCCATACAAAACGCGATTGTCAACAAAGTGTTGTCACTCGTTGTTGACAATGGCGGATTGTATAGAAATTTGACAGAGGGTTAATGAACCATGCCACCAATCTTGAGCTAAAAGAAAATAAGTCATTTGAACTCATTATACACGGCCAGGGTTGAGATGTGCATCTTTTTATCTCAATAATAAACAAGGCATCATAAGCTTATTATAATTATTCAGGCACAAGGAGATTGACCGCACTAGCAGTTTACACTTTATTGTCTACGTAGAAAAGCTAACTATAGCGTACACAAAAAACGAGTTAAAACTGGCATGCGAGTACGTACGTCTATCAGCTGATCATAATTTGTTTTGCGTTTTAAACCTGCACTATGTTTTAACCTTCATCATTTTAAAAATATACTCCTGCTAATTAAAAGAACAAAAAAAAATTTTTGCTTTTTCCCTATGGCTATTTTTGGAACCCATCTTGGGCGAAAATAGTACTCATACAAAAACTCAAAATGTGTATGAAAATCCGTGCCACGTTAGTTTAATCCCACCTCAGTATACGGCTCTAGATTTCCCGGAGTTTCTTCAAACACGGGATAGTGTCCAGATATTTTGTACCCGACTACGGCGAAGCAAAAATTAAGTTTATGAATTTGACCTGTATGTATGTACTATGTATGGGTATGGTTGTTGATCTGTTCAATGTAACTAAAACTTCTGATCCCATTTGGACAGATGAGGTGTCGTTGGAAGCCTCTTGATTGTCCGCTGGTTATAGGGTACATGGCGTCTCGTTAAATTAAGTATAGCGCCATCTAGGGGACTTAAAGTGAACAATAAAAAAAAAATCTCAACGGTGTCGTGGGGGGTATCCAAATATGAAAGAAAACACATTTCTAATATGTAAAAACGTTATTAGGTAATTTCCCCGGGTTTGCTTGCAATCACCTACTAATTGCAAAGAATTCATAAAATCTCTTCTTTTTAGTTGTTATTTTTATATTGATAGAATGTAAATAAAATTAAATGAATGAAGGAACGAAATATCATCAAATAAGAAAAGAAAGAAATTGGTGTGAACTGGCTAAGTCAGGTGCGATATTTTTAAGAACTTAATACCAACGGTCTCTGAATAGTTATCTTTTACTACTAAAACACCCAATAATAACACACAATATTAATGCCTAACATAATAGTATAAAACCAATAACTGGTGCAAACCATGAAAAAATAATCTTATGTACTCGAATTATACGTATACGAGTATATAGCTTCCACGGAGAACCTTATGCACTCTAGACTTTTGAAGAGAATTTTAGAATTTGAAGAATTTTCGATGTTCTGTGATAACAAAAGGAATAAAATATTCGCCAACGAATTATGTAATATTTGCCCAACCTTATACGGAACCATATTATACGGAATATTACAAAAACTTTTCAATCTTAAAAATTCTATCATCACTTTGGATGATAGAATTCTATATAGAAGTTCCCTATACGGGGTGTAACAAAAGTAAGTGATAAAACTTTAAGGATGACATGTGTCCCTAATATAGAGTTCACTGTGAAAGTGGCAGCGTTGAAAGCGAAAAAAAAAGTATGATATGTATGGCCGAGCTCATGTCGCTCGGCCATACAAAACGCCTGTCGAGCGCCTGTTCATACAAATCACGAATTTATTTTTCACTTTTAGAGCTGCTACTTTCACAGTTTAGTTTAGGCATATCACGGACATCATAGGGATCCTTAAAGTTTTATCACTTACTTTTGTTACCCCCTGTATATACGGGTCACACTGGCCCGAATGAGATTTATTTTTATAGAACCTATTTCATGTCATTTGGCCCATATAGACTAAACCGGAAAATGTACGGTTTCCCTATTTATTTTCTTTAATAGGTACGCAGGTGGAACCACGAGTCTCAAGTTTTACTATCCAGCTCTTATGCGAGCATAACTAGATATAAAAGGCTAGTTTTTTAAGCTTAGATAGCAAGCTAGTTATTACATATACCTGAGATATACAAGGTTAGTTTTTGAAGTTAAGATAGCAAGCTAGCTCTCTCATACGCTCGGGTCACACGAGGCTGGATTTTAAGCCAGGATAGCAAGCTAAAAGAGAACCCTCTTCTAAGCTGTCTTGGCTAGCCAACCCTGTTCAACAAGTTTACTAGCTTAGAAATAAAGTTTAATAAAGGATATTTTAAACTGTTATGTTATTCATTTTGCTGTGGGAGAGCCATGCTTCAGCACAAAAGGGTCGGCTCGACCGCAGTGATACCACGGCCCTACAGAAAACTGGCGTGAAACGGCGTTGTGCTGTGTTTCGTTCAGTGAGTGAGTTTACCGGTGGCCATATTTATATTATGTTATTCCCTCATAAAGGCCAGCAACGCTGTGGCGACTTTTCGGATGTCATGAGTGTCCATGGGGGATGGTAGCTGCTTTCCATCAGGTAACCCGTCTGCTCGCTTTCCCCCTAAATACCATTAAAATCTTGTACAAGTGACGATATGTCTTATTGGAAAATAAAGATCTTTAAACCGAAATCAGAAGTGCTAGGTTATTAGCTTACTGACTTCAGCTTAAAATAAGCCTTGTATATTTCGCCATAACTTTATTTACGCCCGTATTACAACATATACGAATGTAGCGATATAAAATTTTATATGTATACCGAGCCACGCGAATTAGGGTTTATCTCTTTTTTTGATGAAAAAATCTTTATAGTGTAATTCGATAATCACAAACAGTAATAATAGGAACATCAAGTTTTTTGCGCATATTTTCAAAATGACTTTAGATACCGATGTTATAATTAATATAATATTATGTCTGTTTATCTATAAATTCATCACGATTTACGTAAAAGCTACTGGTTAAGAAAAGTTAGGTATGCAAATGTTTTTTAGTCAAGAAAATGCTTAAGAGTTGAGTTGCTTGTCATTCCAAAAACGGAGTATATAATGATAAAAATAATTTTTATATACTCCGTTTTACTAGAATAAATTTTCCGAAACCATTTATATATAAATATAAATTATTACTCTATACATATAATATATATACACTAACTAGTTGACCCCGCAGACGTTGTCCTGACGAGCTATTTTGTGAATCTAAACCATTCTCAGATCCCCTTGAACACACACAAAAAATTTCATCAAAATCGGTCCAGTCGTTTAAGAGAATTTCAGTGACATACACACACACACAGAACAATTATATATAAAGATATATCTGATCTTAATACGTCCTAAGTGTAATTATTATTCTGTGCGTGTGCTTATAATGTCTGGTTTACACGTGTTAAGTAGATAAGTAGTTAACTAAATTTTAACATAATTTTACTTGCCACTTACTGCAAAATTTTGTGTTTATATGTAGTTAATAACTTAAAATTTAGTTACCTACTTATCTACTTAATACGTTAAAGCAGACATTACTAAAGCGACTGTAATGACATTTTTTTATGTGTGGGGCTTGAGAATGGTTTTGACTCACAAATTAACCCGTAAGGACATCGTCTGTCGGGCCCGCTAGTAATACTATAAAATGTGCACAATACTAAATTAGTACTAAATAATTTATGAGCACTAAATACTAGTAATATTTGCACTAAATAATAATTGTATAAATGAATTCGTATTACTAAATCATTTATAAATAGATTAATTATTAACATCGAAAACCGTGGGATAGTGTCTAAAATCTACTATACTGTATCTCGTGTACAAATATTTTATTTATTGATTATATATTGTGGCAAAATAACTAAATATTTATAAATTAATATTTATTTATAAAGTCTACATCTCAGCTTAATTTTTTCGACATACCAGGTACTTACTAAAGTATAGGCATTAGGCATACAGCTAGCCTTTTAGGGTCCTACGTCCTATTTGTAAGTATTTATTTACGCCTGATTGGTTCCAGCAACTTCGTTGCGCGAAAATTTGGGTATCACGCGGGAACCGTAAATTTTTCCGGGATAAAAAGTATCTTATATGTAGCCTGGATTTCATAGCTATCCAAGAAAAAAAAATTAAAATCCGTCAAGTATTTCCGGATAGTAGCGCTTACAAACAGATAACTATTTTGTCGGTTTGGTTTCTATGACTGTTCCTTTCCCTCAATACGCGTTATGTACTTTAAATATTAAACTACTAGGGCCGTTTTCCCAGCTCACAGTCTATCCACAACTTTATTTGAAAGTTTTGAATAGCCTAACAGGAACTTTATCAGTATTCAGTAAGCGGTGAAACAGGCTTTAATCTTGTTCTCTCTTATTGTATTATAAGATGTCTGACTGACACCGAGTGTAGACTTGAAAGAACTACTCGCGGAGTCTCTCTTGCTGTGAATCTGTATAAAACTCATTTCATTTTAAAACATCCCGCAATTATGTTTTATGAGATTCATTGTCCCGTTTCATTTTTTTCATTTATTTCAAGCGGACCATTGTGACCTCTTTCTCTATAATCTGAATTATGGATTTTACGTTCACGTTCATTTATCTATTTCAGTACTCAGATTCTACTATTATCATGCAACATTAATGCAAATGAATCAAATTAAATCTAACATTGAATCTAACAGTATTCTATTTTTTTAACAAAAGAGTGGCATATAATAATCTTGAACCGTATTTTTTTAACCCCCAAGAAAAAAGGGGGTTGTTAAGTTTCTAGTCGTGTCCGTATAAGCTGTGAAGGTGTGTCTGTACCTTCTCGGGGTGGAGGGATCCTAAGTTTTGTGACGTCATATTTCAAATTAATTTCGACCGCGATATTTTAAATATTGAGTTACTTTTAATTTTTAGACGCAAAACTTCTAAATTTGAAACGCCACACTAGGTAAGGCTCCCCGTCCCAGAAATGTAATCTTTGGCAAGGAGGGGAGGGGTTGCAGAGGTCCCGGTCATCGCTTACTAATAATATTGGAAAATTCTTTGAAATCGATATCTCTATTATCGTTTTCGTCTTTACGAAAATTGCTGTAGGCTTTAAATTATAAAAATGGCTAATAATTTCGAAGTCTTTTCGAATTTTGCGAGTGAAATAATATCAAAGCATTTCTTTTATGACCTACATTCCTAAAGCCGCAATGCACACCAAAGCGGTCACATTTATCCATTTTACAGTAAAACTCCAAAATACTGCGGCTGCCTATTTTTTATATTAATTTTAGGCAACAAAATATATTTTTGCAGTTTTGTTTTATGCACGTATGTGTGCGTATAATATATTATAGTGAACATGTACGTGGCTGTAACAGTTTCAATTCAGAATCATTCGTTTATTTGATTTACATACTCGTTAACTTTTTGTTTTGTATGAAAATATGAGACTTTTTTTATATTTAGTGCGAACACACACACGCACACTCACAATTCCTTATATCTCCTATATATAACTCCTGAACGCACGAACCGATTTCGACGGTTTTGCATTCGTTGGAAAGGTATCGTGCTCCATGAGGTTTGTAGCAAAAAAATCAGGAAAAATTTCAAGAGAAACGTTACCACGCGGACGGAGTCGCGGACAACAGCTTGTTATGTATAAATACATAAAAAATATCGAAGGCCGAACATGTAACCTCCTTGTTTTGGGAAGTCGATTAAAAATAACGATTAATAAAAAAAATATCATAATTCCTATTTCAATTTTGTATTTTTTTTTATGTTCTAAATGGGATACCGATGGGAATTGGGATCTGAGCTCTGACCTCGAAGCTTTAACTTTCAGTTCTTCCAAGTCGGCCCTTCTTCATGGACGAGCTGGGTAACAAGGTAGAAGGGAAGATCGGGCCCTACCACGAGGGTGACACGCTGGTGCTGAGTTGTTTGGTTATCGGTGGTTCGTATTTTTATCAAGCATTAGTATCTTAAATTAGCCTTATGATAGTTTATTAGATACATCAGAAGTTGCTAAAATCAGCTTATTTTTAAACTTTGGTATCTTATAATTAATAGTTTATTTGCAACTTTTAAAGAATCTTCAAAATGTTTAATGAGAGTTGAGAGTTCACTTGACTCTCGTCTTATAATTACATTCGATATTTTTTTTTACTTGAAAGCATAGATTAATAAAGAAATATATTTTTCCACTGCAGGTCGTCCACCTCCTAAAATCCACTGGTATTCAGGAGAGGATCTAATAGACGCTTCAGATAATGACAGCGATATCCCTGGTGTGAAAGAGAACGAGCTATATCTGCCTCTCACTCGAAGCAACGCTGAAGCCCTTTCGTGCAGGGCGACAAACACGCTTCTGGCCAAACCTGTGATAACTAATTTAGAGATCGACTTATATTGTAAGTTTGTTATAAGTACTTAATTTTTTGTCTTTGCTTTAAAATTTATCTTTATCTATACAACATACAATAAAACAGTAAAATTGGAGTGTCAGTACATTTAGTAATTTTGCAAAATAATCAATGTCGGGGTGTTAACAGTAATTGAACACATTTCGACAAAAAAAGTTGTATGTCTTATCTGTTTGTCTGTTTGTACGCGCTTATCTCAGGAACTACAGGACCGATTTGAATAAATCTTTTTTTGTTTAACAGCTTTTTTTATTATATATAGCTTAATTAGGTCTGGACAACATATAGGATCATTTTTATGGAAAATGTACGGCTCCCGCGTAAATTTTTGCGCAACGAAGATGCGGGCACCAACTAATACTGAATATGAAGCAACAATAAAATTCTATTGCAAATCGATTACGGACCTACACCTATACTTATAGAATATATTAGAGAGTAAACGAGCAAACGGCGGACACCGACTCGTAAATAATATAATAAAATTAAACAGAGTTAAAAATGCTAGAAATTGTATCATCTTAATATTTCTTTTCGATAAAGTTAATAGAGGTAGGGTTTACGATATGGTCAGAGGTATTCGTTGTGTTCCTCTCGCCTGATTCCATCATTTTTATTCCCAATTTTCAGTACCGGCCTACAATGTGTCAATAAATTGGGTCCAGGGACCAGTTGAAGGTTTGCTACAAACTGGACGACCGGAAGTTGTTAGGTGTGTCGCCCGCGGCTCCTATCCATCTCCCGAACTGTCTTGGTGGTTGGATCACAAACATCTGACGCATCACAGCAATCAGGTGAGTTACAGTATCAACCTCTTGATCTAGGACTAGGCTTAATTCGATTGTCCACCAACACCGTCAACCGGGAACGAGAATATTAGGGCCGGATGACATGCAACTTTATGACGTAGACTACAGGCTTCATTTTCCTCTACGCCTTTAATGACGGTGACGACATTGGCGATAGAGCAATGTCAATGTCAATGTCTAAAAATTAAACTTAGCCTAGATCATAAAGTTGCATTTTATAGGGCCGAAAAATCGCGTTCTCGGTTGACGGTTTTTGTTGACAAACGGCGTAACTCTGTAAAATCTGTTAGTACTAGATTTAAATATGAAGAACCTACGCCTAGTTTTAATCGGCTTAAACTCGTGGTCTCTCCAGATAAATACTATATTCGTATAAATCTAGTTAAGGAGGAACCTAAATTTTTCAGAGCTGGGATAATGCAACACGCACTGCCTTGTCGTACCTGCAGCTGACACCAGCGGTGGGCGACCACGGCGCGACGCTTGCCTGCGTCGCCACCAACACCGCCATGCCACCGGGACGGGACTCCAAGGCCGACCTCGTTATATTAAACGTTACCTGTAAGTGCCTGTTAAGCATATGTGTAGTGTCTGGTTGTCCCAGGTCCCTATTTGGCCAAATGTTTCATACAAACCTTTTTCTTTTCAGATAGTCCTATAGTAGAAATTACAAAACAAGGAGACGGAAGACTGGAAGAAGTAGTCGAATTAGAAAGGCTGCAGTTAGACTGCGAAGTAAAGGCAAATCCGCCTGTTTTTAAGTATAAATGGTTTTATAATGTAAGTTTATGACTTTTCTTCAATATTCTGACTTCTCAATCTACATGTAACTGTTATTATTAAAATTTCAGGATATTGAGATAGGAGCGAATAGTCTGTGGG
The DNA here is from genome assembly GCA_026546445.1 of Cyclargus thomasi. Classification (NCBI taxonomy): domain Eukaryota; kingdom Metazoa; phylum Arthropoda; class Insecta; order Lepidoptera; family Lycaenidae; genus Cyclargus; species Cyclargus thomasi. The sequence continues at coordinate 14,163 of JAOTAV010013200.1, read as the reverse complement.
GCAGCAGCACGTCGTCCGCGACGCTGGTGGTGGAGGAGACGACGCGGGAGCTGGCTGGCCACTACTGCTGCTCCGCGCTTAACGGCGTGGGCGAGACCAGAAGCGACACCCTCAATATCACTGTACTGTGTAAGTTATATAGTCTCAGAAGCAGGAGTACGCTGGTGGTGGAAGAGATGACGCGGAAGCTGGCTGGCCGCTACTGCTGCTCCGCGCTCAACGGCGTGGGCGAGACCAGAAGTGACACCCTCAATATTACTATACTGTGTAAGTTGGTCCACTTGGATTTAGCTGGGAGCACTAAAAAGAGGTAGTCAAGTGGATTTGTAAATTTAAGCTAAGCTATGACCAAAACAATAAAAAGGTCTTACCTATCACTTTGATCCTTTACAGATCCCCCGGAGTGTTCAGACGAAGGAATACTGTTGGTTGAAGAGCAGCTAGAATGTGTTGTTAGAAGCTTACCAGATGCTGAAACATACTTCTGGCACGTTCAGCCAGCAGATGAAGAAGTGCAGCATCTAACCACGGAATCGGCTGTTTTACCACTGGCAGAAATTGGTGGTTCGCTAGCAACGACGTTGACCGCCAGTTGTGAAGCTACTAACGGAGTATCTTCGCAGCATCGACCCTGTCAGAAAGTCTTTCATTTCGAAAGCCTCAGGCCGCCTCCACCCCAACAATGTGATCTATCTTATAATGACCAAGATGAGGAATTTCAAATGAGATGTGCGCCTGGTAATTATTGATTTTTTTCCATTATATATCCCCCTTTTTATATAATAATTGGACATTGTTAAGCAGAAAGTACCCAACGCAAATACAGTCATGGGGGTTCAGTCTTTTCTGCTTAACAACGTTCAACTGATCATTGCGATTTTTATATTAGTATTAGTATTAATTTATCTTTGCCACGTTCCATCTTTCATTTCTCGTCAGCAACAAAGTTCTGTGATCAGATTAAAGCGTGATTAAAGCGAATTAAGACGACAGCAGGTGTCAAATTAGCATTGTTAATTTTAACTTACTCCTTGTGAGTTATGAATTACTAGCTGTCTTCCGCGGCTTTCCCCGCTTTGAATTACATGAAATTCCACAGGAAATGAATCGCGAATGATGCTTTGAATATTTTTTAAGTAAGGTCTGTATATTTTCATTAGAAGTAAGTTATAGTAGGGCAAGGGAGGAGACGGGCAACTGGCAAAATTAGATTATTGCCGGTCTTTTATGAGGGTAAAGGTTATGCAAAATATAATCTATGTATCTAGCGAAATTTCGTATCATGTAATAGGAAAAGCCATTTAGCCGCCGCAATGGATGGCAATGGTTCCTTTTTCCTATTCTGTGCTTTTAGCATGGATATTGACACAAATTAGTTTCTTTGATCTCATGTAATTCAATGCGAGTTTATCACTATTGCTGATTGATCGCAATTTTTACATAATAGCCATGCCGTTCAGTATTTTTGAAATGTTGGAAATAAACATCCAAATAAACTAACTTTTATAATATATTAATATGAAAACGATTTTCTCCCGCGACTTGTGAGTGACTAACGGTTTTGTATATACATTTCTTTTTTCAATAGTTGAAAACGCAACCTACTACGAAGTATCCGTATGGCGCCTATCCACATCCAACTCGTCTTTGATTTTGGAGCGCAAAGGCTCTATGGGGTATGGAACGGGGCGAGCTTTAGCCCTTGGAGGAGGTGGACCTTGGCTGGTTCGAGGGACCCTGGGAGAGCTCAGGCCTGGAGACGAGGCGGGAGCAGCCGCCTGCAACAGATATGGGTGCTCCGCCGCGCTGCTGCTGCGACCCACGGATAAATTGCTAAGCGCCGCCGAAGTTCCTTGGTGGAGATGTAAGCACCGATGCAAGTTGAAGTAAATTACGTCTTAATTGCGGGAGGAGTACTGTATAGTTTGTTATAAAATAATAATAAGAATCTATACCTATCAGAAAATTTGATTCATAGCCAGATTGCATATCTAAGTAAGTTGGTGTAAATGTCAAACCCAGCCGACAGATCACCAAGCACGTACAACAAACCAACCCCTTGAAACTCTACGCACAATAACAACCCTTTCAGTCATTTTATTTGTAATAAAAAATTATGGACTCTTGTTTCAGATATAACGGACTCGGACGTCGGGATTTCTATAGGCGCAGTAGTTTTGGTGGCAGTTTTCATCGTATCTACTGCGATAGCTGTACGTCTTGCTAGAAGAAAGAGAAGAAAACCGGCACCTGTGATACAAGTGGTACCGCTAGAAGATATTGCGAGAGACTATCTCGATTCCCTTGGAGGTAGGTAGTCAACAAGGCATTTCTGCATTAACTATATATTAATACGCGAGCGGAAAAATTTGTACCCCTTTTTACCAAAGACGCGTAGATTTAAAAGCGTGAAATTTCTCCCAGTTTTATTTATTTTATTAGTTGATATGGAAGAGGAGCGTGGAATGCCAATATTATCTTGAATGCATCTTGAATATTTTTAATAAATCACGCTACGCACGCTATAATATCTTAACATGACGCGATAATCTCAACTCTTTCGTTTATGATTTTTTTTCATAAACTTTAATGGCCTGGTGACGAGACTGGTGAGCCTGCGATTGAATTGAGAATAGATTATAGTATTTTTATAGCTCCTCTATATGATGAATGTAAATATTTAATATTTATGGTCAAGTTTCCACCACAGGGCGACTCTAGTTTTAATTAAACGTTAAGCAATTTAGTTTTCGTCAGTAAAGTTCCCCAGATTGTAACTTAGATGTGGGACTAATATAATAAATGCCATAGTGTATTTGTTAGTTTGTCCTTCTTACGCCCTAACGAACCAGCCTTGTTGAAAACATGGAGAAAGGATACAAAACACATAATACACGCTCAATACTAGGCCGTTTGTCCACTGCATGCCGTCACCGTCAACGACATTATTTTGGCCCTAAAATGCCACTGTATGACATAGACTTTAGGTTTCATTTTGCTCTACACCACTACAGAGCAGCCCTAGACGCCAGACGGTTGTCGCCAAAAAATCTATCACCTAGATTATAAAGTAGCATTTTATCGGTCCCAAATAATCTTAGCAAACGGTCACTAAAGCAAATATTTTGTATTGCAATTAAAAGTTTGTCACTGTCGTGTCTTACGCAGATCCAGATTTTAGACCTTATTGTCTTATATTTGCAGATAAAACACAAGCACCATGCAGCCTTCGCTCATGCAGCAGTGGCTACTCCGAAGGCTCGCTGGAATCAGCGCCACCTGTCGATCGCAGGAAGAAACCTCGGGTTTGGGACTTCGGCCATCTTCGACCTCCACCAGATGTTACGCTGACCCCTCATAGGGAGAGTGCTGTATGATTATAAAAATGTTAAAATATGTAAATGTTGACTAAGTTATTTATAAAAAATAAATTATTTAAACAACTACGGTATTTTCATTACTTTATAAAGTAGGTTACCTACGACATTGTAGATGATGACCGCAAATTTCATTTATTTTTCGGGAACCGTACATTATTAGTAACGTATACAGGATAAAAAGTAGTCCATCTACGGGCTTCAAGTAACTCCATACTAAATGTAAAAAATCGGTCCAGTGGTTTAGGCGTGAAAGAGTAACACTGACAGAAAGAGACATCATATTTTTTAACAAAAAAATATACAGGTCAAGTGAAAACAGAGTTTGATTTCAAAACTATATACTAGACACTCGCGCCATCTTGGTTTTTTTGTTGTAACTTTTACAAGCTGCTGTATATTTATAAAATTATAGAGTTTGTGTCGTAGCAAAGAACATCTTTGCCTAGAGTACTTGTTAGGAGATACCTTACAGATCCGAAAGAGGGCGTGCGTATTAGGAGCACATTTTTTTTAAAACACAAATAGTATAATATAAATGAACTATATTAATTTTCTTTTTTGTTCCAATTCAATACCATGGTTTAATTTTCCTTGTACTAAAACGAGATGTGTGTGTATCATCTCGTTTTAGTACAAGGAAAATTGCTTATTGAGTAGGAAAACGAAAACACAATTCATTGCGTTACGATTAATCTGGCACAAAGTTAGGTTGAATTTTAATCGTTATACAGATAGTCCTGTTTTTACAACTCGGCAAAATTTAGTTAGAACTTTTTGGAATTTAACTTTAGCAATACAGTTAATATCAATTTAGATCAAATTAATTTAGTTGTAACAATTATAATTTCTCTATGGTTGTAATAAACTTTGTGAAAGGTTAACAATCAATGAGCTTTGATTATATATCATGAATTATTATGATGATGGAGATGACTTTTAAATATTTCCATGCTACCTTAATAGTTGAAAGTGTGGGACCTGAGTCATTAAATTATGCTAACATCTTATGATGATGACGATGAGACGTACTTCAAGTCACTTCGAAGTACGTCTCAGCTCTCAACCCTACGTCTAAAATATAATTAGGGAACTTTAATAACAATCATAATAAATTATTTGTTTGCACAACTAAAACAAAACTACAAAAAAGCAAGACCAAAAAATAGTAACTGCGCCAATTAACGGTCTTAACGCTTAAAGCGGTTTCTTCCAACTACCAACAGATATGAGGAGAAAAAAGAATAGTATGATTTAGCAGAATAGGCACTAACTATATCTAAAACTAACAATCATTTTAAAGTGACATTTAATAATGTTAAATGTCACTTTAAAATTATGTATTTTTATTTTTCGTTAAATTTTTCAATTAGTTGTATCAAGGCAACTGTACGTTTTGTGATTAGTTAATCTTTATATGGCACTACGGCTATATAACCATGGTCAGTGTCAAGTAAAGCAGGAAATCAATTTCCTTGATCCAATAATATGTTTAGCAACGTTACATAATCTGTCGTCCTCAAGCTAAAATGCCGCTATGTACAAAATGATATATACAAAATTATAAAATGTACTTTTTGAGCTATGACCAAAAAACGCCGAAGTTTTTTTATGGGCTTGGTACTTCATAACGGCAATATTACTTTTAAAAACTCGATGACTGTAAAAGCTACAAAAATGTTTGTAATACACGTCGATATAGCTTTTTCTTCTGATTATGATGGCATCAAAATGTCAAAAACGAGTAGATGTTGGTTAACGGCATTTAAGCTTGAGGACGGCATAATATCGTCAAGTCTAAGTCAAGGTAAAACGTCGGTCAAAGCGTCAAGTCAGTCAATTTAGTAAAGCGGTAGACACTTTACTAAAATTTCGAATGGAGTTTTGGAAAGATACATAAAATAGCACGTTCCTTAAAGTTGCCTTCATCAGTTGCCCACACTTGTGCATGATAATGAATATTTATTGTTTAATATTCTACCACTATAACGCATTAAAATCCTTTTTTTCCGCAGAGAAATGCATTGCCGCATTCCGCAATGGTTGGGGGCCCTCTGCGGATAATAATTTAATAACGCATTAAAACCCGAAACAACACAAATTTAGCGAAGAAATACAAAAACTCCTTTCCGTCTCTTTTTTAAATGACACTTAGCAAATAAATTTACATTTGATCTGCCGGGTTGGTGATTTCTATGAGCTCAAAGCTAAGTTTTGATATAAAGTTTAGGCATATTAACATTACTTTCTATATTTATACAGCGCCGGTCAAAAATTTTATCTATACCAAAACCCAACTAAATCGAGAAACACTAGCTTTAATATTATACGAATCCGGGTAAGTAAGTGGGACTTAAGTTCTATGATACAATATTATACATATAGTAATATGATAGAATATTATACATTCGGTGAAGTAAACCGTTACTAATCTTATACGTACAATCTCACGTCGTCGTCTTTAGGTTACGTAATCCTTTCAAGGTTACGCCGTTTGTCCACCACACGCTGTCACCGCACGTAGTCGATTTTTCAGTATAGTGCTTGCGGTCAATTTAGGTGGTAGCGGTCAATAACCCTCTTTGTCCTTGACAACACTTTGTCGTCAAATGTGTACAGAAATGTAAAACTTTTTGATGGAGACCGCGACCGAAAAGTTTAGGGTGGGGAATTTTCTGGTGCACTCTCTTTTACTTACCAAACTAGATACTAGATATTAAAAACATTAAAAACCACAACATATGCCATTTTAAGCGGTGGCCATTTTGAATTTTGATTTTGTATTGTGCGTTGAATTACATTTCATGAGATGTTTAATTTGATACCCATTTCAAAAAACTACATTACCCGCTATTTTATACGGTGGCCATCTTGGATTTTGTTGTTTTTAATATCGAGCGAGCGAAGCAAGCCCTCTATATCCCACACCCCTTACATGATTGTGGTAAACTTTACGGTAAAACTACAAGAGGTTAAGGTTTTTGATTTTACATAATAACGTAAGTAGACGTGTTGAAATGGTTAAAAATAAATTAGTAACGATATTATATATAATAATAAAAAATATATATAATAATATTGTATCACTAACGCCATCTATGAGTTGAGATGTACAATTGTAAAGATACTAAACGAATAGAGTATCCGCATTATATGGAGAATCGTATTCTTTAATGTGTCACAATTATAGAATCCTTTGGAAAACCAAATGTCACAGCATTAAAAAATCTAACGAGTCCTCATGAAGCTGCGATTTTTGCTAGTATTTATAATGCTGCCTATTCTATTTATCAAGCCCTTTAATTTGATGCCCATATTGACAGGATTGAGAAAAACGATGTTGTCCGCCATCTTGTAGCGGCGGCCATCTTGAATTCACGATCATAAGGAATATATTATATATAAAAGTATCGTCACCAGAATTAAAGTCGTATGCCAAATTTTAGAACAATCGGCTAACGAAAAAGACACACGGAAATACAAACGGAGCAAGCTAAGTAAAACAGATTAAAATATATTAATTACTTACTGTATCGATTGTTGCACTAGAAGGTTTCTTGGTCTCCAAAAAACTAAATGATTTATACCCAAACCATTTGCTTTTGTAAATAGTATCAGTACCCGACTTTTCTGAGTCAGTCACTTTCTTTTTCTCTCTATAATACTGACTTGTCAAGTTTTTAATTTTTCTTTCTATTTCCGTTACGTCAGTGTCAAAATGTTTTGCTAAATTGTTCAATGCGTGGAAACGCTTCGGTCGACTTTTGTGTTCGGGGTGTTTCGGATTCCACAATAACTCATTTTCCTGATAAAGATTGATTAAGATAAGATTTTTTTCATGATTCCACTCCATTTCGCAAGAGAAATACTAGCGCGTCGCTACGGCTCAAATGTCGCCGGGTAACTGAGCGCTTGAGCGCACACCGCACACACACAAAGCCGCCGACAGCTGCCGCCGACGTGTCGGGGCAATACACGCGTGACGCGAGCACGTGTCACCGACATGCTTCACATAAGCCACAGACTAATAATTTACAATTCGTCACTGCCGTGAATAAAGTCGGTTCTGCGAAATATCATCATTGAAAGGGGTTTAATATTTCGGATACATAATATATCTATAATGTTTTATTATATTTTTATTTTTTAAATAAAATGCTTTTGTATACATACAAACACACGTTTTGTACATGTAGGTACACATTTGTATTTTAGGGTGCATAATATTGTGTTCCTTATCTTAAACAGTTAACTGTACTTTTGCAGCGCTTAAAGCGAAAAATATGTAATTTATATAGATAAACTCACGGCGCTGGAGCGCTTGCTACAATTTTTTTTAGTTTTACCCTAAATTTATTTATTATCACTTCTGTTACTGCCTATAGATGCTAGGGTTAGGAAGGAGAATTCAGAAACGAACTTACAACTCTTCTGATGTTGCGACTTGCTAGTGGGTATCCAGTGGCGTAGCGTGGGTATCGGCCGCTCGGGGCGAAGGACAATTTTGCAGCCCCCTAGGACCTTTTTTTTCAATTTTAGGGGCAATTAATGCCCAGTGGCGTAAATACGAGGTGGCAAGCCGGCAAAATGCCACAGGCCCCCAGCCGGAAGGGGTCCCCGATTAGCCCCCATAGACAAGGGGCAAGCGATTATTTTTTACAATAACCGCTTGACATGTTTTTGTATTGGATTGACATAGTGGAACAAAAATGAATTTGCCACGGGCCTCGAACGGTATAGTTACGCCACTGTTAATGCCGCTCCCTTAATTAGGCTTTTTAATTTAGCTGTACATGTTTACGAAATTGTAATCAACGTGGATTTGTTTCATATAATTTTTTGGGTATTTTTTGCCAGTGAAGATATTCTCATTTCATCATTAACTTGCAATTAGGTACGTAGGTACGTAGGTACGGAAATCCTAGATATATGAGGCGGTCAAATATATATAATGAAACAGTAAAATTGGCGTTAAAGCAATAATAGAACACATATCAACAAAAAAAGTTGTCTGTTTGTATGCGCTAATGTTCGGAACTACTGAACGGATTTGAATTGATGGGAAATGATTGGGATAATAATATAAAAATAAATCTTGGAACGAAATATCGTCGTTGAAGTTATAACACCACGTAAGTCACTTCTTTGCTATTTCGTCATTTTCTAGAAAATTGAATTTTCTAGAAAAGCGGAAAACGCATCGTTTTAGTTAATCAGAAACACATGTCAGTTGACAGAGACTCTTGAAATTTTAAACATCTTTTAGAATGGCGATCTTTACAAAATTCAATCAATAGTTTCGGTCCCCTGAGAAGTTGCTACTTTCGAGATATGTGGTGTTAGAACTTCAACGACGATATCTCGTCTTCATAATCCGATAATTCTTTTGTTTCAGTGATAGAAACCAGAGTTGGTGCGAAAACTGCAAACGCAAAATGTGCAGTTACCTGTTATGTTTTCTTTTCGGTTTCAGTGTTGCCATTCTAGTTATTATATTTGCTGTTCCATAAGTATACAAGATCTATAAATTGCACTTTTGAAAAAGTTTCCAGAGCTTCTAAGAATACTTGCTCGGTATTACCACAAAAAAAATAATAAATTAATGTAAAAAAAGAACGCATAAATAAAAAACTTTAATATAAAATTACTTTTATTTACAAATTTTTAAATTTTAAGTAAATATTATTTGAACGACGCTTGTTCTCACAATTTGACATACACAAGCAAGTGTAAATAAGATTAACAATAAGTTTCAATTCAATTGTTATGTTTCAATTTGTTTTTGTTTAATATAAACAACTTAGTATAATGAATAACATTATGTACATACATACTAGTGGACAAGCCTGAGTTTTTTCGTCTCTAGCTGGTATACAAATAAGGAATTTGTTATTAATGTGATGTTCTTTTAAGATTCACAGCATAAGTTTTCATAGATGTTTATTTCAATTTCATGATGTACAAACACAATAAAGTACTTGACTTTGTATGTTATAGAAGTCGAGTACTTTATTGTGTTTTTTTTTTAACTTTAATCTATAATAATCAATACTAACGTATCATCTAATTTCAAAATCAATAACAAGAAAATATATTCCTTATTTCTACAATTAAATGGTTACATAACATGCTAAACTTAAGACTATTAAATAAGATATTTTGGCAACGTTTTAGTAAACATTAAAAGGCACCTTAAAATAGAATTATTATAAAGTAAATTGTCATAATATTATTGACATAATAATATCACGATCTTTCGAATTCTTCCAACCTTTAAAATAATTATTACAGTTATTGCTTCTTAATAATGGCACCTGTCAACTGTCACACTATAATAATTGTAAAATATACAAAAAATTAGGAGTATATTATCACTATACTATAAAAGTTGATCCTGTTTTGGATTGTTTTCGTCACTTTCTATTGTGTTGAATGAGATCATGGTCAAATAAAACGCATTCGATCAAACAAACATCTTAAAATCCATACACGAAATGTATTTGCTCTTGAAATTTACTTCAGAATTTCATTCGAAAGATAAATATTTGGTCTTATGCGTGTTTATGCAAGCTTGCTGAATATTTTCAAATGATAATTCAAATTATTATCATTAGAAAATATCGCTATTGTTTCACCTCTTTAGTACTTTGGCGAGTAACAAAATGTACTTGTAACATTTAGCGTAAACAAAACTACGACTTGTATTTTAAAAAAGAAACAACTCTACTATTTGAAAATCGACTACTCGATTAAAGCTTTTTTTTTGGAAAAATACCATAAACATATAATAATATAGAGTCGTCATTGTTATGACACCGCTTAGATCGGATAGTCGGTTCTCTGTAACATTCTACTTTATGGTAGTTTTGCTCAAAGAAAGCATCTTTTGAGCAATTGACCAAAGACCATACAATAGCGGCAAAAGTATTGTCTGGTATTTGAGTACTGTTAAAAGGTAAAAATACTAATATAAGGTAAAAATAATAATCTAATGATATTAATTATAAATCAGTTTCATGTGGCTTGAAATTCTCTTCTCCGTCTTTCGACAGTTTCGAGGCGACTTCGACAGATGGCGCTGATCTTTTCCTGTTCGGACTCAAATCGACATTCACATCTTTCAGCGGCGTTCGAATTTCGGGAATAGACTCCACGGCTAGATTGCTGATCGACGACGTTAAATCGGAAGGCACGTTACCGTTGAGACAGTATAATAACGATTCCGATATTTTTTCGGATCCGCTCGATTGGTTTAAAATCGAAAGATCGATTGGTGTCGCGGTCAGCACCGATCTACTTAGCAGATATTCTCTGAACGGTTCTGTGAGGGATTTCTTTTGGATATTTTCTATATCCTCAGCTAGTAGGGTAGTATTGAAATTGTCACTCGAACTTGAACTCTTGAAGCCCAATTCTGTACGCTTCTTTCGAGGCGAAGCACACCTGGATCTGGAAATAAATTTTATTGAAGTAATAAATTACTTCAATATATTTCTTACAAATTAGTTTATACTTCTCAAAATATAAAGAAATAAAAAATTTGTAAGAAAAGATATTATTGCTTACATAAATAAAAATTTATAAGTAATTGAAAACAGCAAACCTTGAATAGTTTTATTCCATATAAAAATTTTCAATAAGAAGAGAGTAGTTTTAAATATAAACAGTATATTAAACAATAGTTACCTCTCATAGGAAAATGATCTTGAGTTCATATCATCATCCGAAGACACGAAATCACTGTCATTCTTTGGCGAAATTGATCTATAAATGTCAGACTTTGACTGGTAAACTTCGGATTTTGACTGGTAAACCTCGGATTTTGACTGGTAAATGTCAGACTTTGATGGGAAATTGTCGACTTTCAGCGATTCCTCTTGTGGTTCCGAAGCTTCCATGGTATTGTCCCTTTGCTCAGAAGTTATAATCAGCGGTTTCCGTGATCTAGGAGTCATAATGGATTCCTGAAAAAAATATGAAAAATCACAATTATTTCTAAGTTAGTTAGGGCAACATAGTTCTAATTTCAATACTCAAAAATTACAACTTTCCTAAAAGTATGAAAACATTTTGATTTTAGACGTTTGATAGGCAGTTCTCGGATCTACATTATTTGGTAGGGTTACGCCAAATCAATGTTAATCGAGGGCTTGACATAATCCTACCGAAATACGAAAATCAACCTTTTAATTTTTTTACTATTGAAGTTCATTATTTTTAATAATAGTAATGCACAAATATTATGCAGATAACTAATGAAGAAGGAACATATACATGATAATGTTTGAAAAAACTCATGATATTTTTGTTAATTAAAGAATCATGCGCATGCAACAAACCTGCATAGCCTTAGACAATTTCTGTGTAGATTTAGTTATTGGAGACATAGACGCTCTTCTGAAGTTTATTGTATACGGAGTCGAGCATTCCTCGCTGAATACCGCTTCAGATAGACCCGGTGTGCTAGTCTGATAACACATTTTGAACTCTGGGTCGATGGCGTAGAATTTACTTTTCCTCGGCGTGTTCTCTATACTATTTTCAACGGAAATGTCCTCGTCGGACACGGTGTCTTGATCGTTGATACACGACACGCAGGAGGTCGGTGTACCGCGGACGACGGTTGAGCGTTTTTGATACTTTTTGTTTATTTGTGTCCCGGTCGGTTTGGATCGGAACATTCTTCCTCTTTTCTTCTTTGGCGTTTCTTCGTTGTCTATGACGCTCAGATTCGGTTCGGAAACGAATTTAGGGCTAATCTTTCTAGATTTGCTAATGGCCCCCTCGGATAGTGTGCTTTCGTTGCTAGCGTCGGAGTCGTATTCGTCATCTAAAGATTCGGTTCTGCTCATTTTGTTCGCTAGATTCTTTAGAACTATATTCTTATGGGATACGTCGACTTTGCTTTCGTCGGTGTATCGTTTTTTACTTGACTTCTGAAAGAGAATGCATGCGTTTAGCACAATGCGAGGAAGGAAGTTAGGTTTGCGTTTTAAACAAGAAACCATAGTCTGAATCCTGTATTCATGTAACAAAAGTGATTAAACCGTTAGTCTGTGTTTGTGTCCCTTGTTGAGTGTTTTAGTTTTTAAAGAGAAATGCTTTCCGCGCTGCAAGTCACAGTGCAAGAAACACACACACCCTAAAGTATCATTACTTTTGTTACAACCTGTACAAAAACATTTAATGCGTGTATGTTTATGTGTGTTTAAAACGCAAATATAGTTAACAAACATTAGTGATTAGAAGAACGCACACAGGTAACATGTTAGTCATGCCTTTCAGTTTATAAATCAATTAGTTTAAGACAAGATAGTATAGTCAAAAGTTAAATAAAGCTTGCAGTGAGTAATTTTTCATTCAAATCGTAAATGCGAGAGTTTTTTCTTTATGTTCGTCTTTTACCTCTTCACGCCCAAACCGCTAAACTCATTTAGTCGAAATTTGGTACGGATATACCTTAAAGCTCAGTAAAGGACATAGGATATTTTTTATCCAGGAAAGTGGGCGCTTCCCGCGCGATATACGCTGTCGAAGACAAAATATTATATGTAAAACGATATGATTATCTTTATAAGCACTGAAGACCCACTGCAAACTTGAAATAAATTATTATTTTTCGATTTTGATTAATAATTATAAATTATGTTTGCAATAATGATGACAAGCAAAATGATGGCTGTATCAAAATCAGTATAGCCCAGATTATTCCATAATTAGAAGAAACTAGCTGTTGCCCGCGACTCCGTCAGCGTGATAACTTTCCTCTGGAAATTTTTTCCTCATTTTTTTTGCTATAATCCTCACGGAACCCGAGACTTTCCAACGAATGCAAAACCGTAGAAATCGGTTCGTGCGTTCTGAAGTTATAACGTCAGGAAGGAAAACCCGACTTATTTTTATATAATAGATTATGCACGAACGAAGTCGCAGAATTAACGAGTTAATTCTATAAAATTGAAGACCATACCTCAGCCACGGTATTAATACTCGAACCGGAGCCTTTCTTCGGCGTCTTGTTGAGGAGTCCCTTATTGAATATGTGCCGTTTGATGGAGTCTCCGAAACTCTTGGAACCAGCTACTTTACCCGTCCGTTGAATTTGGATTGGTGTACCTGCGAGTTAGGGGAGTTGCGTTCATGAGAAAAAGCACATTCTCTCACTCATTAAAAAGTGTTTAACTCCTATGCAAGTTAGTTGGAAAAACCGGCCAAGTGCGAGTTAGACCCTACTAGTAGGCAAAAGAAATTGGAAAAACATGTTTATAAGTTCAAAGGCTAGCAGAGAATGAGGTTATAGCGGTTTAACATATAACATGTATCACATGAATAGACCATTATAGCTTTTGTTGGCTGTCTTTATTACAATTAATATATCTATAAATATAATAAAACAGTAAAATTAGAACAGTAATAGAACACATATCGACAAAAAAAAAGTTGTCTGTTTGTACTAGATTAGAATCTCGGAAATTACTAGACGGATTTAAATAAACCTTTTCTTTTTGTTTAATAGCTATTGGGTCTGGGCAACATATAGGATACGTTTTATTACGGGAAATCGGTTCCCGTGTGATATACAAATTTTTGCGCAAGGAAGTTGCTGGCACTAACTAGTAAATAAATAAATAAACATCACATCAGCTCCCTTGTTCACGATGCGATTCCGCGTACCGCGAACGAATGCGTTGCCGATTTCGGAAACTTCTTACATAATACGGATGATCATTGCCGTGGGAGAGCCATGCTTCGGCACGAATGGGCCGGCTCGACCGGAGTGATACCA
>JAOTAV010013189.1:0-26012 GCA_026546445.1 Cyclargus thomasi | reverse complement strand
TGTACATTTAATATTTTTACAAAATAATCAATGTGGGGGCGCTAAGGAACAGTAATAGAACACATATCGACAAAAAAAAATTGTCTGTTTGTTAGTACGCGCTAATTTCAGGAACTACTAGACGGATTTGAATAAATCATTTTTTGTTCAATAGCTATTAGGATTGGGCAACATATAGTATACTTTTTATACCGGGAAAATGTATGGTTCCCGCGTGATATACTAATTTTCTCGCAACGAAGTTACGGGCACCGAATAATGTATGACATTAGTATGGATTATGATAAACGCACAGCCTTTCCCTGCAGTGCTGACCGCGCTTCACCTCTTCCGCTTTACCTTGCTGTGGACTGCGACGTATGCGCCGCGCGTCGGGGACGCACGCGGGACGCATAACGCATTCCGCCTTCGTTATTACATTGTTTATGATGTTCGTTCATTAGTTACGGGCTTCAACTCACTGATTTCTTATCTATCCCTTGAAGACTTGGATTGTCGAGCGGGAAATATACATTTCTTTCAGTATAAAAAGTTTCCTCAAATTATCCTGTACCTACCTGTAAATTTCATCAAAAGGTTTAACGGTTTGGCCATGAAGAGATAGCAGAGAAACACACACTTTCGCATTTATAATATTAAGAGTATGGAAATATGGATATGGTAACGTAACAAAAATTTTATTCAAATATTATCAAACGAAAATTCAGTTACATCCAAACAAATGTCGCATTTTCAGATATAAGTGGAAGAAGCGTTTAACTAACATTTTACAACTTTCGAGTAAATTATCATTTTTTATTATCTAGCTTGTCTATCCAGGCTATACATTGCATCCACATTATTTTATATTCAAATCATTTTTCCGGTCCCAAGCCGTCCATTTACGCAAAAATCCGGCATCCTTTTAAATATGTTACTTATCTGATTCTTTCACTCATGTTCTCAACTATCCTCGTAGAGTCATATCTGTTACATTATGTATACTAACACGAGCCGTATTAGGTTCTTATTAAATCATTAATCATCATTAAGTCGTGCCTAGAAGCGGTAGATAATTACTTATTTACGTCTCTAACACATTGTAATGCAAGTAGCGGTGTGTTTTGTTCGAAGAGATTAGCATGTGGATTTAATTATGTAGATCTAGGCATATTTACACTTGTACTGCCCCCAACTCCGTCCACGCGGTAACAAAGATGAGAACTGTTATTTTCTATAACAAATTTAAATGCTATCACACCTAGAGCCCGCAAAAAATATTAAACTCTAAGTATGAGAAATTGATTGAGCAGAGCGCAGTGAGTATCTGTCAAGCGTCGTTTTAGTGCATGCCAGGTATCAGAGATGGCGTCGTGTAAAATGATTTTCCATGTTTTCCAGCATTTCTCCTGTAATTTTTCCGGATTTTTCTTTGCTATAAACCTCACGGAGCCTAGAACTTTCCAACCGAATGTAAAACTATCGAAATCGGTTCGTATGTTCTGGAGGAAGTTCGTCAGGAAGGAAAACCCGACTTATATTTATTATTAAACAAATAAATAGAACAACATATTGATTAACATGTAAATCAGGCTGATCTTATATTTCTTTATAATCGTGTTCTCTTTTTAGAAACCTAATTAATTTAACTATAATTAGACC
This sequence comes from Cyclargus thomasi, assembly GCA_026546445.1. NCBI lineage: Eukaryota > Metazoa > Arthropoda > Insecta > Lepidoptera > Lycaenidae > Cyclargus > Cyclargus thomasi. The sequence goes on along the minus strand of JAOTAV010013189.1, from coordinate 24,371 downwards.
GAAAGAAATGCTTGCCAAAATATCACATATCCGGCTCCGCATTTCCGTAAGTGTTACAAACTATATATAGAATATATGAGAGAAATGTTTGGAAGTCCCGAACTAGAACGATCGGCCGCCGAACGTATAAATAGAATCGGGGCACGCCGCTTTCCTCGCCCTTGCTAGTGGAAACTCACTGGTTGAGTTTAACGCGTAACCTACAGCAAAAATGTCCGCAGACAGCGTCGGTTTCTTTAAAAAGTTTCACGAGAAAATAAACGGTGCAATCGACGACGTTACTAGAAACAATTTCGCTAACCTAGAGGACAACGCGAGTAGGGTATCATATTTACACGGCTTGCCGGCTGTACGCGATTATGATCTGTCCTGTGATGTGAATAGTGATGAGATTCCCGTGCGGAAGGACTTGGAAAAGGCTCTACGGTTGAAGGATGAGGGGAATCAGGCGGTACAGAAGGGTGACTGGGTGAAATCCCTCCAACTCTACACGCAAAGTTTGACCTATGTGCCGAAGAAAGACAGTAAGTAAATACATTGATAAATACTTATGGCATTGGCACTTCTTAGGCGTATTTATATGCATTAAATGCATATGATACATAAGGAATAGCATATTCGTAAAAAATAACTTATGTGTTTACCACCTTGTACTTAGTATTTTAGATACTTGTGTGAAACGCCGATAAAAAAATAGATATTTTTAAGAGCATTGAAACAATTATTTGTTACTTGCTTTATAATAAGAATAATATTTAAATATGAGCAATAATACCATATCAGCAAGCATGAACCAACCACGCCAAGTTACAATTTAGTCATCAAATTTAAATTTAATTTAGTCACCATCAAAATTCAATTTAGTAAAATAAATTTTTTGCTTTCAATTTCAATAAATCTGGACAGCCAAATACAACATAATAATTTGTATTTTCCAGGTGACGAACTTGCAATAGTGTATGCAAACCGATCAGCAGCTTTAAACCATCTGGAGCAATACGAAGATGCTCTAGATGACATCAAGCGATGCCTGTCCCTGGCCTATCCACGACATCTGAGATACAAGGTTCTGGAGAGGAAAGCGAGATGTCTGCTGGTTCTAAAGAGAAACCAGGAGGCTGTGAAGGCTTTCCAGTAAGCGTCTGATATTTGAATGTATTAAAAAATATTAAGGCCCTGTTTAACCGCTTACTGTTAAATTTTCTGATAGGCTATCTACAACTTTTTCGATAGATTCTCTATACAACATCTGTCAAATAAGTTGTAGATCGTCTTGACGACGCTTATCAGGATGTAGTGACATATCTATTATGTATTCGCTCAAGATTGACGGTATGGTTCATTAGACCTCGGTCAAATTTCTATACAAACGGCGATTGTCAACAACAAAGTGACAACACAAAGCTATTGACGCTGTTTAACCACTTTTTAAAACCGTTAAGACTATCTACAACTTATTTGACAGATTCAACGCACTTCATCTATTAAATGAATTGTGGGCTATATGTCACTTATGAGGAAGTGGTAAACAGGCCCTAAACGTAAATGTTATAGAACGTATTAACCTAACTGTTAGAAAATATTTTTTCAGAGACACAATAAGCGCCTTAGATGAAGCTACAAATCTTAACAAGGAGAAGAGACAAAAAATGAGAACGGACGCTAAGTTGATGCTAGAAGTTTTAAACAAAGGTCTCGTGTTGGCCGGTCAACCGAAAGATCCAGAACGCTTAAAAAAGACACCACCCAAGCCCAAGCTACAATGCGCAGTAAACAAACGGTACCCTGCAGCCTCCGCCGCGATACAAATAGATCAGGATGAAACTAACGGAAGATACGCTACAGCAGCCCGAGACATTACTGCCGGAGAGACTATATTGATTGAAAAACCTCAGAGTGCCGTCCTACTTCCAGAATATTCTAAGACGCATTGCCAAAACTGTTTCATAAAGTAAGTATAATACATCTTTTGAAAAAAAAAACAATAACCAACAACAACAAAGTGTTGAAAACGATGTAAATAATATTAAGAATTAAAGATTCGTACTGCAATTCACTTGTTATAATTCTGACGTCGATCTTTTTCAATGTTAACCAACCAAATGAAATTTTCGTTGTTTTCAGGTGCCCCATTCCATTGGCTTGTCCAAACTGTCCAAACGTTGTGTTCTGCGGTGAAAAATGCCTGGATACCGCGTTGAAATCATACCACGCTTATGAGTGCCATATTCTACCAATACTATGGAAATCAGGCTGTTCTGTTACATGCAGCATATCACTGAGGATGATAACACAAAACAGCAAAGAATATTTCAAAAAGATCCAAAATGAGTTGGACAAAAAACCTGATGGCCCCTACAAGAGCGAGGACTACAGAAATATTTACAATCTAGTGGCACACGAGCACAAAAGAACTAAACAAGACTTTCTGCACAGAACGCAAATGGCAGTATTCCTGCTGAAATTATTGGAACTGAGCGGGTACTTCGATGGGAAACCCAGGGAGAAACCACTAGAAGCAGACTATTTAAGAACCACGGCAATATCAGAGGTGCATAAAGAGGACGTGGCGTTTTTCGGTAGTTTGCTGCTGAAAAACCTTCAGGTGCTTCAATTCAATGCCCATGAAGTATTCGAGCTGCAGTGTCCCAGGCCAAAGTCTGGTCAGAACATCATCAAACATAACGGAAAATCTGTGTTCCTTGCTGGAGCCGTGTTTCCCACGTTGGCTCTGTTTAATCACTCCTGCGATCCAGGTGTGGTAAGGTACGATAATTTAAATATTCAGTAACTGGTTTTACGATTTCACATTTAGATGATATGATGAATTGATAATTGCACATGACGGCACTTGGCATTAAGGAGTACTTAAAAGCGTGACACGGTGTTATAAACGTGCGCGCTAAAAAAAAGGGTTTCCAGAGACATTATCTCCACTCATTGCTATTTGTTTGTCGCAAGGGTTTAGGACTGAGATTAAAAAAAACGAACTACAAAAACAAATCCTGAATTATTCCTTCGTCTTATTTATTTGTTAAATGAGAAAAGATGGAAAATAACAATAATAATATGTCTTAAACATATTATTATTGTTATTTTCCATCTTTTTGGTAAAAGATGGACCCGTGCGAGTTTCTTACCGCGGTTCTTCTCGCCGGGTTAGTTCCCAAACCGGTGGTAGGCACCGTAGTCTCGACGTTCAGAAAGTGAACTTAAAGAACTAATTTTGAATAGAAAGATTTTGATTTGATTTTACTTTCTAACTGATCTTACTTAATCTTGCTTCCTTCTATTTCAGATATTTTTGGGGACCTTACGTCATTGTACGCGCTGCAAAAAACATCAAGAAAGGCGAGGAGGTGGCAGAAAACTACGGTCCCATCTTCACTACAGTCCCGAAAGAGCAGAGGCAAGCTGATCTACGAAGCCAGTACTGGTTTGACTGCAAGTGCACGGCTTGCGAAGAGAACTGGCCCATGTATGAAGAAATGACTGAGAATTACATGAGGTTTAAGTAAGTACATTTTAAATCGGCTGCGGAAAGGTTAACAAGGAAGCGCTAATTTTAATAGATTTGAGACTTATTAATGTTTTCACCAACCGCCTTCTAACGCTGAGTTTTTCTTTGCGGTCATTAATGTTGCTATAATTGCTATACCTATCCTTGGAAAACTATTTTTTTTAAATTTTCATTGAATCTAACGTTCGCCTGACCATGTGATGTAGCTGCCAGGATATTATCACACCATCAACTGGCCCTAACTATACTTCTAAGCCCGGCCGCACATTATCCCAATTACTAAACATAAAATTCGAAATGAAACGGCTATCAGATGCTATACAAATACCAATTAGAAATTTCGGATAGTATGCGGAGTCTATAGCGTTGCCAGGCGTCCAGATAAAGCCGGACATAGCTAGACTTTTTGATTGCATGTCCGCCCAAAATAAACGGTGGCGTCTTGTCCGGCTTTTTTAGGCATTTTAATTTAATTTTGACTGATTAATAATGAAGTACGTCTATCTAAGACTGATTTGGCATGCTATTTTAATTATTGTTTCACTAGAAATTAACAATATTTATGATAATCAAAAAAACTTAATTTTACATACAGTTTTTTGGCGTACTATAATTACTATTATTACTAAGACAAAATCGTCAATAACGTCCGGCTTTTTAGCCAAATGTCCAGCCAAACTGGCTGGCTGTCCGGCTATCAGGTTTGGCGACCAGGCAACCCTAGGAGTCTACAACAAAACATAAGAACAGTGTGCGTTCCGGCCTAGGTGTTCCGAATTTCTATGATCAGAAATCCACTAACCTCAATTTCCAGGTGCAATTCTGACAACCCCTGCCCGAACGTGATCCCGGTACCTCACGACTGTAACGAGTTTATGATCAAATGCGGTCTGTGCAACCAGTACACCAACATACTGAAGGGACTCAAGTCTTTACAAGTAAGTCTGACAATGTTCTTTTTTTAAAAGTGACTTTCCGATCTTTCTAAAAAGCCCAGTAAGAATAAAATACCACTTTATGCAGGCTATAGTTTTCATTCTATAGCAACCGTGAAACTTTTTTTTAAAGCAAGGCAAATTGTAGAACAACATACTAATGGCAAAATTCACGCTGTGTATACGATATAGTATAGGAGAGACGAATACAAAACATTTTGTAACAGCAGGATGGATTACTTTTATATGTAGTTAGGTGTACCCTAATTATGTGTACATATGATACACACATATACAATGACGATGTGCAATTAACAAAACCGTGCTAGCACTGGCTGCGTTTGGTCAGCTTGTGTAAGCATGCATATAATTTGCCTAAAATAACTTAAGAGATTTTTACATCTATAATAAACTTATATATTAATGATGAGTCACTAATAGGGGTAAATTATCTGTGCACAATAGCAAACTAAAAAAGACATAGAGATAAATATAATATGTTCTTTGAATATAATTACGTGATACAACCTTTTGTAGTTGCGTCACGCGACAGTGATTTTATTGGGCACATAAATGTCACGTGATCTTTAGGCAGTTATGCTATTGGTTACTAATAAAAATTATATCACACCAATCCAAAAGGTCGTATCAAGCATTTGAATATGTGTTTTTATAAACATTTTAATCCGAAAATGTATATTGTATACTTACAAGTTCATGTTAATATTTTTTTAAGATTATGTTTCAGAGTCGCAACACGGAACGGACAATATAGCTAAAACGATCAATTTGCGTTCGATATTTCCACGCGAGAAATTACGATGGCGTCGCGAATGAGTCGTACAAATATTTCAGATCACCACATGACATAATATAACACAAAATGACGCTAACACTATACACAAACACCTCTTACTACGGACACAAATTGTTAGGAAAATGAAGATATAAGTGGATGAAGCGGATAACTAAAATTATACAACATTCCAGTTTCCCATCCCATCAAATTTTTATCAAAATTTGATAGGAAAAAATAAGCAATCTTGTAATTTTGCGATTTCATTATCTAGCTTGTCTATCTAGCTACCCATCAAATCCACATTATTTTAATTTCTAACCATTTTTCCGGTCCTAAAGCGTCTGTTTATGCAAAAATCCGTCTGTTTTTAAAATGTTAGTTACCCGCTTCTTCCACTCATGTCTTCAATTATAAAATAAATTGTCTGCTCAAAATAACTTGGCACGGAATTTAATACACGTTTTAACATTTTATATAAAGTTATGTGCCAACATACTCCATTGTGTTTAGATAACTCGGTGAAGTTTGTTCGCTCCTAACATTTTTCTTGTCAAACCTTACCTGCACATCCATTATACGATACTGAGCTTAAGCGAAATTAGCAAAAAAATATTTATATATAAGCATTAATAGCAAATGTCTTGTATTTCCACGTTCAACCTGCAAAACTTTAAGAAGAGAGAGTATTCTCTCTTAAAAGGCCGGCAACCAGTGGCGTAACTACACGGTGGCAAGCCGGCAAAATGCCACGGGCCCCAGCTAGAAGAGGCCCCGAACAGCCCCCCTAGGCAAGGGGCAAGCGTTTATTTTTTACAACAATCTCTTTACGTGTTTTTGTATTGGATTGACATAGTGGAATGAAAACGAATTTGCCACGGGCCTCGAACGGTATAGTTACGCCACTGCCGGCAACGCATCTGCAACCCTGATCTTGCTATGGACGCCGGATTTCCATCAGGTAACGCGTTTGCTTTTTGTCCTCTTATTTTATAAAAAAACTGCCATAAAACAATTTTGGGTATCTAAAAAATAACATTAGAAGAAAAAAATGTTTATGTAAGGCACTCATTATTTATTTTGTGAGAATAAAACATGTCATAATATACCTAGTTACGAAATAGTGTAATACATTCAGATGTATACTATTAACTAAAGACTAATTTTTGTATTGCGATTTTATACCAAAATAAAAAACAAAATTACGTTTAAATAATAAATAAGTTAGCTACATATATGTTACATATGCAACGGTAGAAAAATTATGTTACAGAATAAATAACATTTGTACGTACATAAAAATTACACACTGCCATTATAAGAAAAAAGGGTGCATCTAACATTTTTTCTTTTTTTTAAATGTTCTAGAACGAAGTCGAATCGTTACCTAATAAATAAAAAATAACCTAAGTAAGTAAAAAACCAAGTTACCCTAATAATTATTAGTAATTATCATACTACTAAATGACGTATGTGCCATGGACAACTACTAACAAATAAGGCATTTCCCTAGAACTATTAGTTATGGAGGGTAGAGTTAAAGAGGACAATCTCATATGGCAGAATAGATGAAAAGAAAACTGTCCAGCAAACATAATTAAATAATAGTTCCCATCAAAGTGGCGCTAGAGTAAGAAGGGAGTATAATATGAAGTTAGTCTGAAGTGAGCAGTGCAAAACAGAAGAGAACCGGCAGATAAATTTATTAAAAATACAATGATCTTGGGAAAAATAAAACAAATGTAAGCTTAAACAATTTGCAATGCGAAAACTTATCATTTAATTATCTATTTGAATTTTACCGCTCTCTTCAAAATTTACATGTTTGCTACAGTGGCGCCCCACTATTTAATGCTTTTTGGCGAAGCTTTTACAGCCCAGACATTGTGCTCCTTACCTCTACCCTCCATGCTATCAGTGCTATTAGACTAGTACATATAAGTGCCATAGACAACGGTATAACAGAATATAGAGTCGTTCCTATAGAGGTCGTCCGCGTAGCTGTCAGTCTCGGGGTCCCAGATGCAGCGCTGCACCGACTTTATGCCTGCACCCTTCATCTCTACTATAGTCGTTTGAACTAAAATCTTGTACCTGGAAAGTGTTAATAAAACATTATTCAATAAAAAATATGGTATAATCAGAGAAGTTGAAACTGATACAGATTGTGGATCTAAGTAATTTGGTCAGGTTATGTCAAATTCAGCCGACAGATCACGGATTACATAGTCAAATTCCGACCAAATGATGTAGGTCCGCCAGCTGGCTCTCTTTCAATTTCCTTTCGCTCAAGATCGGCGGCACAGAATAGGAATATACATACAGAATGTGCACTCTACTAGTGCACATTCTGAAACTGATGGATGGTTGGGATAAACTCTTTTTGACATTACTTTGTCTATTTTGCTGTAGAAAGAAACACTTTTTTTGATCGCTGGTGTATAAAAATTTCGGCCCTACCGTAAGGAGGAGAATCTTTGGGTACCAAAAAGGGGATCAGATTTTGTACGACGGCAGATATAAATAGGCATTCTTCAAAATTGTATATTTAGACATTAATTTTCGCGAAAATCTTACAGAACAGTTGCCATAGGATTTATAGAAAATATCTCAATTTTTGTTAAAGTGAACATTAAGTCACGATGCTAACCTTTTCATATCAAGTTCTTGCACCCGCTGTCGCACGGCGTTAGAGATGGACTTGACCCACTTCGGCGCCTGGTCAGCCCGGTACTGCCGGCCAGTCAGCTGCTCAGACATCGTCAGCAATATGATCTCACGGACATTCTCCTTCTGAAATCTGAGAATGATCAATAAGTAAAATTCAGAGACAATACAGTCAATTTTTTTAAAGCAAATCAGGGGACAAACAAGCAAACTGTTTAAGTTACAAATAACAATTGTCAACTTAACCATAGTCCATAGTCACAACATTAGAAGAGTTGTAAGTGCGTTGCTGGTTTTTTTTTAAAGGTGAAATTGTGTAACAATTGTCAACTACCACAGTCCATAGTTGCATCAATAGAAGTTATATAAAAATTGAAATAAATAAAGCATTTTCCAGACTCAAATTTAACGCCAAGCAAGTATAGCTATTTATATTTACATTGGTATATAGTAAACTGCTTTGCCTTCATTATGTTTTTTTAGGTTTTGTTACAAAATGCACTTTGAAAGTAATTCTTGCTTTATTTAGCCAATATACTCACTTTTCTCCAAGGCCAGGTCTGACGTCATATTTAGGTGGAGCAATAGGTTTGACTGGTTCTATCGGACTGAGCCCCGACTCACTCTCCCCACTACCAACTTGAACTATATCAGGTTCTTCCTCTACAACTGAAATGGAGTTAAATTTCACTACATAATACAATTAAAAGACTATATCGTGAATATATATAAAATAATAAATAAAATTAATAACAATGATTTTACATTACAAAATACATAAACTATCAACACACATAAAATAACAATATTGTGTAATTTTATTAATGAGTGTACCTTCTTCATCGGCCATGATGTCATACTACTTCTAATCACACAAACCTGCAAAATAAAAGTGTATATAAAATATCAATTCAGGAAAAGTATTGTAAGAGTAATTTCAATTATTAAATTTATTTTGATCTTCATCAGAACAGTTGAGGACTTAATTTTTAATAAATATGCTGAAACTAGCATATTATGTTTTAGTTGTTTTGCAGATTGTAGCTTGACTTCTTGATTACCACTGCAATATAATCATAAACTATTTTTCATGTTACTTTATCTTTTATTTGATTCAATACAAATAATACCAGGAGTTTTTGACAGCAACATTAAAATTCCTAGTGTTATGCAGTGGCAATCAACAAGATTATTAGCTCATAGAAATGGGTAAAAAATAACTGGAACACAACCCAGAACCAGAAAACCTTATACATTTTGACAATACCATCAGTGCTACAGTGGTATCACACAAGACCTTATAAAAATCAAGGGACTGTCCCCAAATGAATACCAAATCATTACAATGGTATTCGGTGTTCTTTTTTGCACTTAAAGACAATTTTATAAATGGCATTGACTTAGTTCTATATTTAACAGGACACAGAGATGATGTACAGACTCGGCCGAGCAGCTATGCACAGTGGGAAGTATGGTGAAGCTATCAAGAAGTTTACAGAAATGCTTAAGTTGTATGATGAAGCTCTGGCTCCACCATACCGTTCCTACTACGATTGTGTTCAAGATATGCGGCGGAGTATGCTGGCAATGGGCAACTATAGTATTGCTTGATTTGTACTATAATATTACAAATTAAAGACATTTTTTCCGATTGTTTTATAATATTTTGTAGTGCACCCTGTTTACCAAGTTACTGATTTAAATATTTTATACGGATCATAATTTATTTAATCAAATTCAGAGTTAAACTGTTTTAGTTAGTTTACAGACATAACCACAAAACAACCGCACAATTATTTTTTTATATATAATTATGTGGTTTTATCCTTGCTTTAGTCAATTATTATGGCACCAAACAAATATAAAATAAAACACGTTTAATACTTCACTTCTAAGTTTTTCGAAAAAACAAAAGGAAACAAGATTCAAGAAACAATAACAAACAATCCACTGGGATCCACAGAATAAAGTTTAAACCACAGACTTATTTACTACACAGATTATGCGTGTGCATGCACCCATGCAAAACGCTAGCGAACACGGCCAGTATAATATACATTAGCTGGCGCAGACAAAGTTTAGGAAAATATGCGTATTAATTTGTAATTTAAAAAATGTCATGGAGGCTGTACTCTTTCGCCGCGAGACGAGACGAATGCAACCATTTACACTCTCGCACTCGGGTGGTCTCTGTGTTTCGGCTAGAATGTACAGCCTCCATTAAGTTTCAGTTTCGTAAATAGCACAATAAAAATATAAACAGTACAATCACTTAATTTCGTCACTGTACTCTCTCTCTCTCTCTCAACTCAACTTACAAACTTCGAATGCTCTGAGCAGTCTGAGCATTACTGTGGCATTATTTAACAAAAATTATGGTTTATGTTATTTACTTCTTTTTATATATTATATGATTGACCGCTTAATACGATATTTTCAGGATACAGAAATGTTGCATAAATTGGGGAAAGCAGCCCTCGAGGATGGAAAGTATGATAATGCCTTAAAAAAGTTTATTGAAATACTGAAGATTTATGATACAAGCTTAGCACCCCCATACAAATCATATTACGACTGCCTTAATGAGATAAAACAATGTATTGTTTTTATGGCTAGCGCTTACAGCTCAGAATAAGCATTGAGATCGGCGATATATTGTACATGAGCTATATATTTTAAGAGTCACTATTTCACTAATATTCATAATGTTTAAAGTTTGTTTTCAACAATGTTTGTATAACAAATTCAATAATTATTGTATAACTCATGCGGATTAACTTGGCACACGGCTCGGCTGACATTTCTTTAAGGTACTGACCGCATAAAAATGTTATATAAAAACTTTTTTGGTATTATTTATAAATTTTGACAAAAGTTTCGAATTTTTAAAAATTATAGCTTGACCACAATTTCTGTACCGCGCCCTAGGAACGTGGGGCGGAGCGGGGCCGGGGACGGGTAAGAAAATGTTTGAGGTGTACTCGAGATCAATATAATTGTTAGACGTACCTTACAATAGAAAATAATTGTCAGTTTAAAGTTGGTACTATTGAGAGCCAAAAAGTATTTAAATTGTGTATTTAAACTTTAAAAAAAAAAGTGTATAAAACGTCGTAGCGTGTATAAAGCGTTTCTTGAAACATAATTGTCAGCCAACTTCAAAATTATGTTCCTCTCATCACGAGATAAAGCTTTCTAAGAATTGAGTTTCATGTTGTATGCTACAACCATGGCAACCGTCCCATAATATTATGCATAATATTGAGGTCTTGTAGAAATTAATATTTGTGCGTAGTTACAATACGATTAGGTATAACTGCGGCTTTTTGTGTATGACCAGCAAGGCAGAACAAAATAGACTCATAATAAAAACGTTGAAAACATTTTAAGATTAAGATGTAAATGTAGATAGAAACAAAATGAACTGTGCTATCCACATGTATCCAGAACCATCCCTAACTAGTCTGTGATCCAGAACCGTAAAATGTTATACAAATCTGTTTCAGTCACAGAGTTCTTGGAAAACCAATGTCTCATGGAACTCATGATTATGACTTCGTATCACTACACACAACACAGTCTACTGTCTTGGATCTTGCAGCTTGCGTAGCGTTCAGTCTTAACTCGTTAATGATGAAAAAGTTCATGATCACGATCCACAAAATCACAAGTCAAAGTTGAATTCAACTTAAATTTTGATTCTTGGTTCTTAATAATGATTCATGAACTTTTTCATGTCCATTGACCATTACTTACTTGTGGTAAAATCGTTATTTTGCATTGTATGTACATTGTTTTTTAATAATTCTTGTTATTTTAATTGATTAAAATATTTAAAATTCCTTATGTTGTTTAAAATACTTTTAGTTATAAAATATATTATAAGTATCATATTATTTTCCATATTTCGCATTTTCAATAAATTAAAATTTTGCCGCAGGCAAAGACCCGTAACCTTGATTGTTGTATGCGTGGAATACAACTTATATTTCTTTTAAGTTAGCTAATAAATTTCATAAAAATAAGTTCCGCATTTTCAGTTTGATTAACCCACAATTCACAAATAAAAAAAAACACAATTATTTAATTTACAATAATCGTAATTAATTACATTGATTATTATTCAGTCTCAATTGCTCCTAATAGCTTCTATTATATTAAACACTCAAACAAAAATAAATAACTTTATATATTTTAATGTTAAAGGCAACTGAATGAATAAATAATAGTACTAGTAGTATTTACTTAAAGGTGTCGCTATCTCTGAAAGAGACAAAGAAACTGAAATTAAATAGCATTATTGGCAAAATGTTCAAATCTACATGTAATGTATGAAGATGGAGAACTTATTACGTCAATTTGACAATAACCTCTAATTTGAAAGAAGAAGAAATCGAAACAAAACAAGAGGAAATTATTTAACTTTTTATAAATTTATTTTAATTATTTTAATCTATTTAATATTAAATAAATAAATATAATGGCTACATACGATAACAAAGCTTGGCTACTTAAAAATGTAAGAGACGCATTTATAGCAACCGACGATACAGGTTTATGTGAAATCGTTATGGCTGGCGAAGATTTTTCGAAAATATTTCAAAACAAAGCTATGGAAGAGAAAAAGTTAATACGGGAAAAGGTAATCAAGCCAAGCACAAGCAAAGAATCCGGCAGTTATGAGGAAGAAGACAGGGAGATTGTTACACAATTCGATCCATATCCAGACATGGAGGACAGCGACGAAGACGACATGATGTATGGAAGTTGTATTCGATACGAGGATTTTGGCGGACACAGGTAAATCATATCATTTACTCTGAAATCTAGCGGAATGTAAAGGGTACCCAGGTGACACCAGATAGTGTCAGCAAGTAAAAAATCTTGTACTTCTGGCTTTGTTTAGATGCAACTAGCTTCATTTTAAGCAAGTTAATTAAGGAAACTAGTTGACAAGCCAGTGTCGGCTAGCCAAGACAGTTAAAAAGAGAACTAGCTTAAAAAACTAGTCTTGTGTATTCTAGGCAGAACAGACTACAGTTATGTAGACTGTATTAAAATGTCATTTAACTGTTTTCCAACTCCCCCAGTTTAAGAAAATACATATTGCTGGTACATTTTCAGGCAAAGGTCAAATACAGCTCAGTGGCTAGACAAAAAGGAGCTAGCCCTAAAGAAGGCGGCAAAAATAAAAGTTGTCAAATGGGAGGATCCTTCTCAGTTAACAACAGAACAAATAGATGAAGCTTTTGCACCAGTGGAGGTTAAAAAGGCTGAAAAAGTGAGGTCACTGTTGACAGAACAATTGGAGACGTGTCCTGAACTTCCCCATCGTCAATATCTGGAATATGCAAAGTTTGATGGCACAGCACAATTGGGATTACCTACAAAATCATTCAAAATATTTATGACAATGTTACCAGAGAAATATCAGAATTACCCAATTGTTGTTTGTGTGATTGCCAGTGCCAAAATACGGGACCTCATTGGTTTCACATGCTACAAATACAGGTGATATGTTTTACATAAGTTTATTAAGTACATATTATACTCTGCATACTCTGAGCTACTGTATAAAGCTATATTTTTTTTTGCACAATGTGTGGCAACAATGGATGCCAAAAATTAAAGTTTTATAAAATGCAGTGCTATAGTGACCATATTATTAAAAAATAATGTAGTAATTCAAATATTATTTTGCAGCATAGAACATCCTGATATAGCATTAGGCTCAATTCACAAGTTCGGACTCTGTATAGCAGAAGACGATGGTGAGGTTGACATGGCCTTTCCCTGTCTCGACAACAACGAACCATGTTCAAAATTTGGTTTCACTTGCCTCGGTTTGGTGGATCTCAAGAAAAAGAAGATTGTCACTAATGACCAGTCATACCAAATACCAGATATCGAAATGAGCAACATGTTTCAAGGTTTCTCCAAAGCTTCCGAATCGGGCCACAGCCAAATGAACTCATCAAGACAACCCACGGGAAATAGTGACACGTCAGAAATTATAAGAGCCATGAATACTTTAAATGATGGTACTTCTTATAGTATTACTTACTTATTATAAAACTGATATAATCCCCTTTTCACATGCATAAGGTTGCCGTATGGAGTCTTCTTTTATAGACATTTCACACGGGCGCACAGCACGGCGACCGTGCTGCAACCGTATATGCATATAAAAAGGGGCTAAGGGTAACATGTAAGGTGGTGTGACCACTGCTCGGATCGGCATGCGAGTAATGCGCCCCGCGCGCGTTGCTTTCAGGATGATATTAACATCTATAAAATGTTAATATTTGACAAACTTTGACACACCAAGATTCGCGCGCGATACGTGAATTGCAGTAAAATTCTTTAAATACTTTTAATTTTTATAGTTTTTGTGTCCTCATATGATTCTGTGTAATCCCTGAGAAATGAGGAATATTGTAAATGAGAAATTGTATATGTCTGTTACCAAACGGCTGAATCGATTTTGCTGAAATGTAGAGGATACTTTTTATCTCGAAAAGTGTACGGTGCCCGCGGGATGACGAATTTTGGCGTTAATTACAATGTAGTTGCGGAAGTCATCTTGTTAGCCTATAAGACAATTTCTTTTTATTTACGCTCTGAAAATGTATGTACATTTTTAATAATAATAGGTAACAGAGGCATTGGCTTGCAGTCTGGTCCTTCAGTGACAGATGCCCCGCAGGACAAACAGTATCGAGTACAATTACTACATAAAGTGAGAACAAGCACGCCTGTACAACTGGTTGTCACTCTTGACAATATTGAAGTTATTCCACTTATTATGAACAAAAGTGCTTTTTGGGTAAGTCTATTCATGTATTTCCTCTGTGGTCTAGTCTGATTTAAGTGAAATCATTTATTCATTACTCTCCCCACATTCGTACATTTTGAATGGTCCTTTGACAATAGCTCTCAACAAATAAAACAGAAAATAACTTGCACAAATCCGTTTATCCTGCATTACACTTTATTCCTAGCAATATCCCAAAAAAATATTGTATTTTGTTTTACAATGTAGACTGTATTTCTTTTTCAGTCTCGAGTATATTCTCCAAAATATTTTTTACACAGCATGAACTCAGTAGCCTGGTGCCAAGTGCTAGAGGCCAAAAGTAATAAAACGACATTCAGAATAGTATACTCGCCAAATCATGATGCAGCATATGCAGAAAGAAATAATTCAGGTACAATCCATGATTATATTATAAATGATAAAGGGTGACTGTCTGTCTGTTGTCTCTGCACACCCAACCCACTGAACCGATTTGCTGAATTTTTTACTCTTTTTTAATCTCGAAAAATGTATTGTTACCGCGATAAACAAGTTTTGGCCATTTTTAGTATCATGGTAATTTCATATTTTACTATGGTCGATTCAAAATAATTGACACGCAGTTTCATACAAATTTTGACATTTTATATGTAGTTTGGTGTTACTGCGAATAGACTATAGTTCTGACCAGTACAACCTGACTATAACAAGTTTCGGGGGAATTTTCACAGAAATTTACATGGGTTTTAAACATTCAGGTGAAATCAGAAAAACTCAAACAGGAGGTCCTGTTTGAGTTTTTCTGATGACCATTCCTTGAGTTCTTAGTCTAGACCTCTGCATTACGCATACTATTGTAAGCTGACTCCAATTTAGAAACAGAGAGAGAAAAAAAAACACTGATCGAGTATTTTTTTTTTTAGCAAACACGAATCTTCTGCAACAGCAAGCAATTTACAAGAAACATGACTTTGAATGCGATCATGACACAGCGAGAAAGATAATTGAAAAAGTAAACACCATATTAGATTTAAGAAATAGTCCTTGTCGTCGCGAGTACAAGTCGGCTAAGGAGAAAAAGTTGTTGACCAGGCGCAGTTTTCATACGAAACACCTTAGTTGAGTTATTCTGAATATGTTCCAAAAATGTGTTCAAAGTTCCTGAACAGGCATCTTGTATTTTGTCAATAGCCTGGTCGAATACGTGAAATTTCGACGATCAATATAAATCGATATAATCAAAATCTTGTTCTTGAAAGAGATAAGTCGCGATCTACGTAGCTCTTTCACTAACAAGAAGAAATGAAAAAAAGTAGCTCCCAACAAATAGAAATTCGGCCATTAACCGAATTTTTGTTTGTTGGGAGACCAGACTATAGTAGAAACATCAACAGATGTCTATGTAAAAGCTTGATATGCTTCCAGTCTTTAAATTTCAAAATTAGTTAACAGAATATGCCGGCTTGAAAAAAGCAAAAAAAAACTTAAAAATAATTACATATTTTATTTAGAAATGGCTGCTCTTACACTTTCTTAGCTTAGAAAGTTCTTACTTGAGATCAGTATACCGTCACTATGTTAAAGGCAAAAAAATGTGTCAAAGAACTGTAAAGCCTATGTGATTTGATATTTTTTCTTTCTCACTAGTCATAACAGTTTGTTTAAAATGTGAAAATTGTGTACAAATTTAAAAGCCTTTACTAGTTTTGAACATGGCAATAATTGCTTTTCCGATAATGTTGTCATTTAAAAACCTTTCTTAAATATTAAGAAGGTAGAAATTATTACTTGAGTACCAGATAAAAATTAATGTTTGTCTTGGGAAAATATTAAAATAAGTTCCTAAAAGTTTGCTGCTGTTGCTCTAATTTCAGGCAGTAGTGTATGAATGTTTTAAAACAAAACAAAATAGACTTTTTGTACATAAATTGCATTAAAATAATATAAGTATTTATAGTAATATAATGGCAAATATTGCATTTTTATAATTTTGTATTCTTAATAATGTTAAAGAATGTGTGTGAAGAAATTTTGAGGGCTTAAATGAAATGTTTTATTTATTATAATGAAATATGTTAATGAAATTAAGTTTTAACTACATAATAATATAAAATTAATAAAATTGACATGATTAAATTTAATAATTCTGATAAAATGGTAATTAATTTTTATTTTATTGTAAGGCTATTGTTATTAGTTCATAATGTAGTTGTTTATAAAAACAGTTCCAAAACTTTAATAAATTGCATATTTTATTGTCATTCCTAATTTCAAATTAATTTTGTAAGAAAGTATATTAATGAATAAAATGTTGTGAATGATTTTCATGTTTTTATTATTCAAAACATTTAGTAATTAATTTGATTACATTTACACAAACCAAATTATTGTCAGCTATTTATTTGACATATTAAACTAAATTTAACTCTGTACAATGTACACAGGCAACTATTTACATGGTACTATCAACTATTTCAATTCATTTTGATAATGTCATAACTTTACCAAAATAATATTTCATAGTAATTATTGCTACTTATAACTTGGTATTTAATAACCATTCATTCTAAATACAGTTTTTAACTAATTGGTTGTGGCTCCCTGTTTCCAAAATTTAAGCTGTGGTGTTACCATGGTATGCCTGTTGTGTCACTTGCCACCAAAGTAATGTGATGTGACCAAATTACAAATGGCTGGTGGCATGCCTGAAGTGTCACCTGCCACCAAAGTGATGTGTAATTGTTGTGTCTATTCATACTATGTCTTCTACCACACAAAAAAGGAATTGATGACATGAGTGGCATGTTATCTGCAACTAATCAGTTAAGCCTACAAAACCACTATTTAGATTAAATATATTTACCATACAATGGCACAACAGTTAATATAAACTTGTACAGAATATACTTTTGAACTAAAGTTAACATTCTAAAACTTATGTTTGTACATTATGCTATTTATAAATATTTACAAATATTACACAAGCATCACCCCAATGTAGAGATTTTTAGTACTTTATTTCACTCTTTAGGGTCTACAGTACTATTCTCTAAGATGTACTTTGTAATTTTTTCCACTTTGTCTTCACAATAGTTGAGTAGAACATCATCTAATTCATTAGCTCTCTTATACAGTAGTCGCGTTTCTCTTATAGATTCATGTAGCTTCTGCTGGCTATCTATGAGCTTGGAAATGTTTACTTTTGCTTTAACAAACTCTATGTCCTCATCTGATAGTACAGAGTATGTGATTCGTGATCTGCTTGGTGCTTTTACTGCCAGTTGATATTGGCTGTAAGAAAAAAAGTTAAATAAATTCTCGAGTTCTATGCTATGAAAGGCATAGTAGTAGCAACTTATTAATCAACAAGCCATATTATTAAGTAATATAATACTGTTACGTACTGCCTTAAATCATGGTAAACATTTCTTCTGTTATTTACTTCTTTTTTCCATTGTTCTTTCTCAGCCATAAGTTTTTCTGAATATCTGAAAATAAAATTAAGCTAACCATTAGGTATACGCAAGGACAAATATGGTAAGAAAATAAATAAAAATATTAAATTTTAATTAGAACAACACATTGGGGCCGAAACGGAATTACAATTTTGAATGAAACTGGTAAAACTAAGTTAACACGTACACTTGAAGTTGGTGATCCTGTTTTTCATCCATGGCACTTAATTTGTTACAAATATTAGGATCAATATTTTCTGATAAAGGGGGTGGCACTGAAAAAGGCAATTCTAAGTTAGTTTCAGGTTGTATTGGATTGGAAATAAAAGAAGGAACCACATCCAAGGTACCTAGAGAATCACGCCTTTCAAAGAACGTCGAACGTCTCCGTCGCGGAGGCGAACGCAGTGGTTTTTGTACTCCACTTTCACTATTTGAATTATCCATAGTTAGATTTTTTCGTAAAAATACAGCAAAACTTTAATTTTTGCTACACATCGATCATCAATTTTGAAAATTTGTTTGACAACAGTAAATTTCAAATCGAAACCGACGCTGTCTTAGCATAGACAAGGGTCACCTTTTATTTATGACAAGGATATATCTGTGGACACTGGACTGTGATCAATTGATCATAAATAAAAGGTTCTAAAAACTGTGATCAGTGATTACTGATCATAAATAAGGGGCATGATGATATTTAGTCTATAGATTATAATAATTGTGTATGTAAGTAGTAAATGGCAGACAGATTTTCTTTTTAATAAACCTTCTAGATGGCTGGAATCAATAAGGGTGATCTTTGTACGGTTGATTTTATATAAAGGAAATAGACGGTTCACCCGAAGTTTGATCTATTTTTATATAAACTGGACAAAGGTAACCTCTGTTGGGATTAAGATCCCGATCGCGATTCGCGATCGTCTAGACTCTACAGAATAACAAGAAGACTGGCAACATTGCTTATAACAGTCATTTTGACATTTGCATTGTTTGTGGTCAAGTTTTTCAATGTTCTTTTCATATTCATTTTCTGCATGAAAATTTATTTATTTTTTGCTTTATCGGTTCGTGTAAAATAGAAATTAACTATTCGGTCACAATTAATACTCAAACACACAATAAAATGTTGTGTTCTCGCTGGAGAACTTAAACATCAATGGGTGAGTAAAAAGTGCATTTAATTTCTTTAAATTAAATACCTATATCGATTGTATGCAATCTGTTTTTATAGCAAACAGTGATGGAGTTCCATGGACATGATACAAATGAGATTGTAGAGCCAACAGACATAGAATTTTACTCGTATCGCTCTCGAACGCCGACTCCCCCGCCTGTTCTGAAGTCTGATATATGCGGGGACTTGGAGGACATATTGAGCGACGTACGTAAGAAGTTTCTATATCATTTAAACTCGTTTCCCTTTCGATGCGAACTGTGACCGTCGCTGTGACCTAGGTTTGTTTGTTTATACGAGTGAAACTAAAATAGAGGTAAGTAAATAATAAGTTAAGGAAGTCATTGAACTCGTAACTAAACTTGATGTTTATATTCATATAACAATTTTATATACTTTGTGCTTTTGCTATGGATGTTGTGGTCTTTGTCTGATATGTCAGAAAAGCCACTTGACAAGAAATGACTGCCACATACTCTATAGGTAATCTATATATAAAAAATAAAACAAAAAAAAGTCAATGTCAGATTAAGTGTTTAACATCCCATCTATAATTTTTATTAGTAATCCCAAATGTAAGGTTGTTAAATATAAAAATGTTAGTTAATATCATTCAGATAATTAATATCTCATAAGAATAGACAATAACTAACCCTAGTATTGTTATACTGTATCAATGTTTTAATTTTTTAGGCTATATCGGAAACAACACAAAGTTCATTAAGGATAAGTACAAGTCAACTAATCAATCAGGAGCTGACAATAAGGCCAGAAGCAAATATCGCTGCCAACGTACCCGAAGATCTAGACTTGTATAAAGTTATTTTTGAGGTTGAGAGTGATTCGGAAAGAATGGGAGACCTAGACAGTGAAACTAAAGAAAACCAAGCCTTGCCAAGTACTGTGAGTATAGTGTTAAATTTTATCTTATAAACATTAGTCCTGGTGCAGTACAAGGTGTAGTTAGTTCTAGGTGATTTTTTTTTGTTAAAAGAATTTCCATTTTAATGTTATGAGATTGGTGTGAAAAATTACAAACGGAAATATGGCAAATTCTTGAATCATAAAAACTTGTTTCCTTCGGCCTATACCATATTCAATATCTCTTTGGCTATGCAAAAGAAGAAAAATAGCAGTAAAGGTTTAAAGCCTCTATATTTTAGTACTTAGAATAGAAGAATTTCCATTTTAATGTTATGTGATTGGTGTGAAAAAAATACAAACAGAAATACAACAAATTCTTGAATCATAAAAACTTGTTTACTTCGGACTATACCATATTCAATCCCTCTTGGGCTATGCAAAAGAAGAAAAATAGCAGTAAAGGCTTAAAGCCTCTATATGTTAGTACTTAGAATAGAAGAATTTCCATTTTAATGTTATGAGATTGGTGTGAAAAAAATACAAACAGAAATATGGCAAATTCTTGAATCATAAAAACTTGTTTATATCGGCCTATACAATATTCAATATCTCTTTGGCTATGCAAAAGAAGAAAAATAGCAGTAAAGGTTTAAAGCCTTTACATTTTTGTACTTAGAAATTATTTAGGTCAAATGTGACACCTGTTATTTGTTTTATTTTTTTTAAGGGTTATTTCACTTTTGACAAACACACATAAGTGTAGACTACTGGATCATATCCTTATGTCATGTTGCAAATATAATAAACTAGCTGTGCCCCGTGCTGCTACCCACGTAAAAAGTAGCCTATGTGTTAATCTAGAAAATCATCAAGGTCCATGCCAAATTTTATCAAAATCGGTCAGGCCATTTAAGTGTGAAGAAGTAACAAACATACACACAAACTTACAAACTTTCGCATTTATAAGATTAGTAGGATTTGTTTGGTCACCATTATGTTAGTTCATAACATAGTTTACTTCAATTGGCACAAAAATTTGTATGAGCATAAATTAGCATTGCCAATTCTAATTTATTAAATCTGTAAATCTTAAATGGTCAAATACAGTGTAAACTCTTTATAACGAAACTCAAGGGACTGAGCATATTTTGTCGTTATAGAGATATTGAGTGAACAAAAAAAAAACAACCATTAACATACATTATAAATAATTTTTAATAGGTCTTAAAATATGCTTATTGACATATATTTTATTACTCTAGAACTAGTCTATGAGTCGGACGGTTGCCATGGTGTCATCCTATTGACTTCACTTTGTAAATATTCTCTCGAATAAAGCACATTTATATTAACACTGCATTTTAATCTACAATACTTATAAATTATTGTTTACACATATAGTCTGACAACTTTGTCTGACGTTTTTTGCTATGCCAGTACTTGTTTTGTATTATTCTATGTATTCTATTCATATCTAGATACATGTATGTGGTGGAATCGTCTTGATTACACAAAAATTTTTCTACCAACTTAGCAGCATCTAGGGCTTGTTCAAAGCAATTAAGGATAACAAAAGTTAGACCGACCTCGGATGTTTCGGAGCATCAAAGTCTTTTGTTACCTGATAACATAACATAATAATACCGTTAATAATAAATATTTACTATCTATATCTAAAAATATGGACACATTTCTTCGTAATAGAGAATGGCTGTATCGCTATAAATGCAAACCAACCAAGTTGTGCTCACTTCTACTTTATAGGAAGTTTATTGTTATAAAGGATAACATTATTAAGAGTTTACACTGTATTGATTCATAAGGAATGTTTTACAGAGTGTAAAAAACAATGTGCATAAAGCCTGATACAGTGACAAAAAATTTATTCCTGTTGTCTAGCCACACATAATACAAATTTCTGATCAGATTTTTTTTAATGCCTGTCAGATACTACACAGAATGCCACAAAACATTTGTAGACATCAGTAAAGTATAATGAGGAAAATTGAAAGAGAGCCAGTTGATGGGCCTGCGTCATTTTGTCTGAATATGTCAATTCCATGTAAGTTTTGATCTGTCGACTGAGTTTGACACTACCCAACCAATTTACTTAGGTCCACAATCTGTATCTCTTTCAACTTCTCTAATTGTACATTCTAATTTTTTTTCCATAAAATTTTGACAAATCTTGTAATTTACCCATATCATTATCTAGCTAGTGTATCTAGGTATAAATCAAACCCATATTATTTTAATTTCAATTCATTTTTCTGGTCCAAAATCGTCCATTAACGCAAAAATCTCTCAGTTTTAAAATGTTAGTTATCTGTTTCATCCACATATGTCTTTATGTCGGATTGAATGCAGGGTCTACAACGAAACATGAACAGAGTGCATTCAAAAGGAGCGTCGGAATTTTTCTGATCAGAAATTCGGATAATGTGCAATAGGACTTATGAGAAGACAAACATTAGGCGTGTTTTATAGACGATATTGAATGTAATGAAGTCAGTCGTAGTTTATCATTACTCGAAGCGAGTCGTGCGTCAGGCAATCCACGAATTTCTGAGTGAAATATTTTAACTTTATCGTCAAGTGCGCGTCACTTCTGCAAAAATGATTTAAAAATCCGTGACTTCCGTTGACATTTAATTAGTTTATTATTTAAAATATTTAATAAACATATTATGAAAATTTATGTTAAAACTATACAATTTTGAAACGAATTTTATCTTAATAAAAATGGATATAAAGTTTTCAGAAATTCTTGTATGTTATATAATCATAATGAATTAATGATTGTTATTAAATTTGAAAAAATAACTTCTTTAGAATTTTTTAAAGAATTTCTGTGATTTTCGTAAACATTATGTTGTTCCGTCAATAGGCAAACGAAATAATTAAAAAGCTAATTGCTAAGATGGTTCATTCGAAATGGAATTTACTAAGTGGGTCGAAGGACGTGGTGACCTAATATTGCGATTGGGTACAGTGTGGTGTGCCAGTGACCTTAGTATTGGACGATAAATGTCGGTTGAGCGATAAAACACCATGGACATGGAGGGCGAAAAGGTGAGAAGTTTTGTAGGGTTTGTGGTGGTGCAGGGTTATAGGTTCAGGGACTGTCTAAGTCCGGATTATCCGAATTTCTGTTCAGAAAAATTCGGACTGTCAGATACCATTCAAAGTGTCCTTAGAGTAATGGGTAAGACCTTTGGTTTGCCCTCGAGAGGGTCCAGGTTCGAACCCCGGTGGAGGTTGACCAATGAGACATTTTCTGATCACAAGTACATAATACGGATGCTTATTGCAGTAGGATAGCCGTGCTTGGGCACGAATGGGCTGGCTCGGCCGGAGGGGGAAGGGGGATTGGGGAACTTGGGCCACCGGTAAACTCACTCACTGAACGAAACACACCACAACGCCGATTCACGCCAGTTTTCTGTAGGGCCGTGCTGTCCCTCTGGTGGAGCCGGCCCATTCGTGCCGAAGCATGGCTCTCCCACGGCAGGATTCTCGAAATCTATCTTCGATATCTGTCTGTCTGTAGGATGTGCTCAAGAACGGTAATAGCTAAAGACGCGAAATTTTTACACACTACGTACATTTATGTTGTCGCCGAAAAATGAATATTAGGGATATTTTTTGCTCCAATTTGTTGTAAATCTTTTTAGTTGTTTAAGCGTAAAGAGGTAACAGACAGGCAGACGGACACTTTGTCGCCTATAATAACACCAGAGCCTAGAGAAAGCCCGCTACTCTGTTGCGCCGGGAATAACATTTCGGGATAAAAAGTTTCTTCATTCCAAATTTTAACAGAATCTGTTCAGCGGTTTGAGAAGAGGTTTAGGACAGGACACACAAACAGGCAGACATACTTTCGCATTTTTAACATTCTTGCTGTTTATAATAATACTAGCTGACCCGGCAAACGTTGTTTTGCCAAATATAAAATTTTAGGGGAATGAGAAATATATGTTGGTCGATTCTCATTGATACCGGATGAGCACAAAAAATTTTATCAAAGTCGGTCGAGCCATTTCGGAGGAGTATGGCAACGAAAATTGTTTCACGAGAATTTTTAAAATCAAATCAAAATCTTTTTATTCAAAATAAGTACTTTAAGTACACTTTCTGAACGTCGAGACTACGGTGCCTACC
>JAOTAV010013178.1:0-26018 GCA_026546445.1 Cyclargus thomasi | reverse complement strand
TTGAATAAGAAGTTTGGATGAGATCCTAGGTACAAAAAACCTAACATAAAGATTACAAACAAAGGATATGGGCGAAAGCCTGTAAATGACCCTATTTTTTAAATAAAAAAAAACTATACAGAGCAGAGCTATATAACGGAAGAAGTGCAGTTCACCTACTCTCCCCTGAGTTTATCCACAAGGGGTACTGCCTGCTCAACGTGACTAAGGACCACATGCAGACTGCCATCGATGCCTTCGCCATATTCCTGTACTGCCACACGGAGGACATCGAGCGCCTACCAGCAGATTATGTGCTAAAATCTGTGAGTTTTAGTTTTGCTTAAAACGTTCAGAAAGATTCTAATTTCAGTTAGCACTACGCAGCATTTACAATTAATATGGAATGACGAATGCAATGAATGAAGGGGTATTCCGACATGAATATTATGAATTGTTTTACATAGAGGGAGCGGGGGAGCCGCATAGAGTTCCTTGAGAAAATTTCAACGTTTAAGGCCCTTTGTCCACCGCGACCCGTCACCGTCCATGAGATTATTTTGGACCGATAAGATGTCACTTCATGACCTAGTATCTATGTAATAGCCCATGTCGCGCTGCATTGTTGTGGCATAGAGCAAAATGAAACTATGTCGTAAAGTGCCATTTTATCGAGCCTAAACAATCTCGTTGACGGTGACAGCGTGTGGTGGACAAACGGCCTAATTAGTAAACTTTGAGTTTTGTAGTCCACGTATTTTGTGGTCATAGAAATTCATAGCGCCGCGCTGAGGCGCTTACTCACACAAATTACTAAAAATCTACTTCAACACTGCTACTCGATAGCTAACTAAGGGACATATACACTGCCTAAAGTATCACTTTGTTTTGTTAACTAAGGCAGGTGTTACACATCCAAGTTTTACCCAGTAGCTGACCACTCTTTAGTCTCGCTCAATATCCATGGTGAGGATCGAAAGAGAGAAGTTAGCGGCGACGTGGAAAGTGGTGATGAGAGAGTACGAGAGTCCCCTGCATGTGCCCCACGAGACCTTGGAGATGTACAGGCCCCTGTTCAAGTATCTGTCTGGGCATGAGATTGCCCAGCTGAACCTCTCCGATGACCGCGTACTGCGCTTCATAGGGACCCATCCCGATCTTAATCGTCATCAGGTAGTGATACTTTTTTAAATTATTATATTATAAGTGTATATATTGTAGCAATTTAAGCATCTGATTATGCCAATGGGTAGAAAAATAATACTAAGACCCGAACGCATATAGGGTGAATACACCACTGCTAAGACCCCATAATAAAAAGGTCGATGCGCTTGGACTGACGAACGCCAGATTCGCACAAAATATGGGAATGTACAAAATAATTAGTGCGTCCGTTCTTTTTCCACGTGTATGGTTGTTTAAAAGTGTCTGTACATCATACAATCTAGGTCGGTGTGGTAGCCAGCAAGTATATGAAAATTAACAAGAATTGGGGTAAAGAGAATTTCCTGAACAAACTGAACAACCTGCTCTGTGGTATTCCGATCTCGTTGGTGCGACACGCGACCTACGACAGCTACTTCACACTGGCGCATCAGGTACAACTTTCAAAGATTGCTGTAAAGAAACTTGAAATAATCACCACATAATTATTGCCCATAATTACAGAGGTGTCTTATATTATCTTTCTGAAAACTATCAGTTCAAATCCTTATTTACTGCACCATGGAAGAAATTGATACAGATACGTCGATTGGTCGGAATATATAAATTCCATCTATGTCATGATTTGTCAGCTGGGTTTGACGGAACGCGATCAACTTACACCCGCAATCTGGGTCTGTTTCAACTTCCCAGATTGTAGGTATACATTAAATAGTGCAATGATATTATAACGCCTATTAGACGAAAATAAGCATACTCTCGTACAAACATATAAACTATTATATTTTAAACTATAGATACGTAGAATTAAGTAAGGATAATAATTTAAAGCTGTCTTTTCCCAAAGGTGTTCTACCACATCAGAGCCTGTGACCACGTACAGCGGACTTTTTACCTCACCAAGATGACCAAGGCGCTGGTTTGTTTAAACTTTTGTTAATACACTATTTAAGAAATTAAAAAAATAACCCCCTTATTCTTAAAAATATTTAAGCAACTTTTAACCAATCAAGGTTCGCTGTCCCTTTCTAGAAAAAGTCTTAAAAGTTCAAACATTACCATCCCATTCGGAAATAAAAAATAACTTGTTATTCTTAGACTTTCAACTCTAGTTTTGTTGACTTATCTTGTTAAACTAGGTCACACATTTAGCACGAACTAGGAGGATAGCTAAAAAAATTAATTGAACCCTGCAGAGAATTTCCAACAATGGCGAAATATCGTTGCTCATTATTTTATACAGGCTCTTGGAAAATCATTTGGATGGAACGCCCAAGATGTTTCCAGACTTGGCTTGCTGCTTTCCGAAGTGGAAGGGCCTCAGCTAGCAGCCATCAGACCTGAAGCCATGGCTGGTATTGCACCACAGGTATCTTAGCTTATAAATTATATTATTATACGCAATTAAGTCATATATTTTTTATGATATTTAGGGGGCAAATTAGCCTAGGGTTACCTGATGGAGAGCAACTGCCGTCGCCTATGGACACCCGTGACATCCGAAGAGTCGCACGTGCGTTGCTGGCCTTTATGAGGGAATAGGGATAGGGGGATAAAGGAATTAGGGAAGTTTGGCCACCGGTAAACGCACTCACTCAACGAAACACAGCACAACGCCGTTTCACGCCAGTTTTGCTGTGAGGCCGTGGTATAACTTCGGTGGAGCCGTCCCATTCGTGCCGAAGCATGGCTCTCCCACGGCAAAAGGTTTCAGCTTATAATGGCAGTCAATTGCTATATAACAAAATTATATCGTCAGCTAATCTGTACTCCGAAAAACTACGTATTTTATTCGAGTTTTACTTTGCTATTTGAACCTACTGCGGTCAGTGGCGTAACTATACCGTTCGAGGCCCGTGGCAAATTCGTTTTCGTTTCACTATGTAAATCCTATACAAAAAACACGTCAAGAGCGATTATTGTAAAAATAATCGCTTGCCACTTGTCTGCTGATCGGGGGCCCCTTCCGGCTGGGGGCCCGTGGCATTTTGCCGGCTTGCCACCTTGTAGTTACGCCATTGACTGCGGTATATAAACGTCTTTTGTAATTGATTATCACAAAAACCGTTTATACAGGAAGTGATAAAATATAGAGTTCGCTATGAATGTGGGAGCGCTAAAAACGAAAAAAGTTTTTGTGATACCTTGCCCAATACCCACAAATGATGCGTGCGGGCATTGGTCAAGCGCTCCAGCGACAAGTTGTTCCATAAAAATCTAAAACATTTACGCTTTCATCGCTGCCACCTTCACAGTAAACTCTATGTTGTCAGAGGCACATACAAACCCTTAAGTATTACCACTTACTTTTGTTATGACAAAAATATATAAAGATCTCAAAGAGCACGAGAGAACGCTATGGTTTTAATAATATATGCCCCATATAAATTAATTCAAGGTAATAGCATTTTCGGAATTTGCAATAGCATTAAGCTATAGGGACATTTAACTTGAATCACGTCTTTAATTTAGGGCAAAAAATGCAATGAAGCTTTTAATCGGTAAAGAAATTTACAGGGATATTTTTATCTCCGATTTCTTAAGACAGGGGCATTATTTATAGGATTATTATCTAAATTATCTTTTTATTAGCAGACTAGCTGTTGCCCACGACTCTGTCCGCGTGATAACTTTCCTCTTGAAATTTTTCCAGCTTTTTTGCTACAAACCTTACGGAACCCGATACCTTTCCAACCAATGCAAAACCATCGGTTCGTGCGTTCTTGAGTTATATGGTCAGGAAAGAAAACCCAATTTATTTTTATATAATGGATTTCTTCTAAATAAGAAATTTCTAAAAAAGAAATATTATGTTTTTTTTTTCTCTGCTATTATATGCTAACATACTAGATGATGCCTGCGACTCCGTTGCGTCAAAAATTGTTTATCTTGCCAGAACGGTAAATTTTTACGTGATAAAAAGTATCCTTTATCCTTCCCCGGTTTTTAAGGTATGTCCATACCAAATTTCAGCAAGATCGGTTCATCGGTTTGGTCGTGAAGAGGTGACAGACATACACACATTCGAATTGAACTATGAATAAAATCTTCAATTATATGTGACAAAATTTTTTTTACAAATTTTGAATCAGATCGGACCACGGTATCTCGTTTTCCCATACTAACTTTAACCCCCCTTTTCTTCCCCTTAGGTGACGAATTTCGGAAAATCCCTTCTTATCAGTCACTTTTGTAATACGGAAAATACTCCCCCCAAATTTCATGTTTCTATTATCAGTGGTTTAGGCTGTACGTTGATTCCTAAATGCATATAGTTAAGAATTTTACATAATGAATGATAATAATAAAATAATGATAATATTATAATAGCTAGGTTCTGTCGCTACGCCGTAACACTCGTAGCAGCTACTGCATTACAAGCTGGGTTTGGGTTTTATAGATTTTTTTTACATTAATTATTCCACGGTAACATTTAATCGGAATGGAAGTATCCTATTATATAAATCAGTAAATATACCTATAACCATGGACACTCGTGATCTCTGAAGAGTCGTATGTACGTTGCCGGCCTTTATGAGGAAATAGGGAATGGGAATAGGGGATTAGGGAAGTTGGGCCACTGGTAAACTTATTCACTGAACAAAACACAACACAACGTCGTTTAACGCCAGTTTTCTGTAAGGCCGTGGTATCACTCCGGTCGAGCCGGCCGATTCGTACAGAAGCATGGCTCTACCACCCATGGCAATGAGCATCCGTATTATGTACTTGAGATCGGAAAAGGTTTTTTTTTTATTTTATAAATTATTATATTATGTTGTTTCAGATAATGCAGATCATCCCTGCTGCACGACTAGAGTCCTTCACCGAAGAACAGCTTAAGCATCTCAGTCATAAGTCCCTGTACATACTCTTGAAGAGGCGCAAGAGGTACAGAGAACAATCCGTTTTCGATGTTAGCGACAGACAGACATACAAGATTATTCTAATCTTATGTTGTTTAGTTACAATAAAACTTTAAAATCAAATTTCTGTTGTGACATCACTTCCCTATTTTTTCTTGTTCGTACAAAATCACAGCTTTTAACAAATTGAATTTCAAATATAGAAGTATTTTTATCAAGGTGTTCCCTGTAGTTTTACAGTAAATTGTAAATTTTTTGTACCTAAAACTTTTAAAATAAAATAAAGGACTGAATGTTGCACTTTATTTCTAAAACAAACAATGCCTCAGATAGGATTTAAGGACTTTCACATTTTTAAGGACCTTCTACCGCAAAAGGATTAAAGTTGTGTCATATTTTGCACTTTTTAAGAGTTCCGTACCCAAAGGGACTGTGTTAATAAGACTTCGATGTCTGTCCGTCTGTTTCCAGGCTGTACCTCAAAGACTGTAATAGTTAGAGAGTTGACATTTTTACTGAATATGTATTTATATTGCCGTTATAACAACAAATACTCAATCAAAATCAAAAGTTGCAAGTTTATCCTTCTTGGTACTAGATGGCGCTGCAGTACGTCTACATCATTTGTTAGGAAGTGTAAAACTAAAGCTGTTTAAGTTTCTGAACTATGTCTCCTCAATTTTTTGCTCTGTGTACCGGTATGGAACCCGTCGTGCGCGAGTCCAACCTGCACTAGGCGGGTCATAAATCTTTATTTTTCTAACCCACTGTAATATTTTGTGTTTTTTTTTCTAATCACTTGTTTTAAACGAACGTTTAAATCTTTTGTGGTAAATTATTTAATTAAAACTGAAACCCAATATTATGAAACGGGATTTGATGTAGTATAATTGAACTAGTAGCATTAAACTTTGACCTATATTGTATGGCAGCTAAGTGGCTTAATACGCTCCACTTTTTAAGCTCATCAGTCTGAAATTGATACTTACAAATAATGTTCGTACACTTTTTTAATATAATTAATTTTAAATAGATTCAAACCCAAAGAATATTATGTACCTAACCCGCAATTATTATTATATTATTTTCGAAAGTCGTTTTAAATAATAAGATTTTATGATATCAAGTTTTACCTAAAGAGATAATAATTATACTAGAACGATTTGCTTTTGAGATGCCTGAAAAGTGTAAAAGACTTGTTATGTACGATAAATACTTTAATGGTAAATCAGACTAGTTTTACTGCGAGTGTCTTTCCGATCCTCACGACATGCAGCGTTTGACCGTCACGCAAATTTTGTCTTTTAGGTTTCATTTTTTAGCAACAGATGCCCATGTGTTGTATAACTCATCAGTGACGTGAAGCAAAATGAAACCTTCAGCATTCGCCACACAGTCGGAGCTTTATTTGGGCAAAGGTATCATGGAAGTAGAATTACATAGAGGACGGAGTCTCCAATCTTCATACATATAAGTCAGCTTAAAGTTAGACCATCGGTTCTCTATTATTTAAGTATATTTATGGTATTTTTGCCCAAAGAAAGCACCCAATGCCTGAACTTTGAATATTTACGGCCACGGCCTCTCAGAAAACTGGCGTGAAACGGCGTTGTTCTGTGTTTCGTTCGGTGAGTTTACCAGTTCCTACACCCACATTCCCTTATCCTTATTCCCATTCCCTATACAGGCCGGCAACGCACTTGCGACTCTTCGGATGTCGCGAGTGTCCATGGGCAACGGCAATTGCTTTCCATCTGGTAACCCGTCTGCTCGCTTGCCCTCTAAATATCATAAAAAAATATTGTTTTTTTACGTTCGATGGGTCGCAGTCGCGTGCAGCGTCATGATGTGGCCTAGACACAGAGTTGGAACTTCGAATAATTTTTTGAACATCTGTCTCAGTCGCGTTCCGCGTGGATCAGAAAGCCACCTTTAGAGACACGTGGGTGCGTTGATAATGATGGATGGATACAGGAAGTTGCATTAACGTTGTATACGCTCTTGACAAATCGTAAGCGATTTATTACTTGTCCCTATTAGGAAATTCGTGACAATTGAGGAGCTTAAGAGTGCGCTTGTAGACTCCACGGGCAGAAATGTTTTTAATTTTACAAAACAGGCGAACGATAAAACAAAGTGACAAATACTTATGATGAATTGAAATATTTTTGTATTAAATTTAATGTCTTTTTATAGGAGTTAACTATAAAAGTGGCTGCTCTGGAAGAACAAAATTAAAAATGTTACATGTAACTTAAAGGCAATGGAATCCCAACGTTTGTGGTTTTGCCCATAAAAACTTATGAAAAATTAGTCTGTTAGCGATGTTACTTCCATAATAAAATCTGTACTAATAGATTGAATCGAACACACCTTAAAGTATTATCAATTTGTTTTGTTACAATGTGCATATCAGGATAAGTAATTCGCAAAAGTTATCAACGTTAGAAAAGCTTGTTGCACTCTGCATAATCAATCAATACAAGTTATGATGAACAATAATGTACGTCTACAATAAATGACTTTTGAGTAAAATTAATATAAAATAGCAAACTGGCATCGTATAGGTACTTTTCTTAAAAAAATTTGGAGTTCCGGAATCTCTACGAAAAAATGACCAGCGCAGTCTTAACAACATTCTAAAAATATAATCCGTTTAAATTTATTTTTCCTCATAGTTTATTTACGTAATCTTTAAGTCAAGGACACAAAGTTCAATAGAAATACGTTTCTAGCATAGGGGCAGAGCTTCCCTATATATTCCATAATAAACATGATTTGATGGTTATCAAGGGGTATCGAGGCGGGTCAATGTTCGCCGCACCCTGTGTATGTTGTGACCAACTTGACGTGGCAGTGCCAGGCTTGGATTTATACATTTGCCGTCTTAGGCGATGGCCGAGCGGCAGCGTCTTAGGGAAGCGGCAACGTCCTAGCCGTCTAGGAAGGCAGTAAATTTCTTACGTGCAGGGGCTGGCATTGGCCTATTCTCGGAGATAATGTAAATTATTCACATGGCAGCGGTGCATATTTTTGGGCAAACAGTTCTTTTATAAGAGCGCCGGCTTTTAAAATGATTCTTGGAAGTACATTCTCGTTTGATAACTTAATTTTTTTACCTAAAGACCTGAAGTCAAACTAACTGTGTCGCCAGGATTTATAGCGGTTACTATTTCTTAGTTATATAAGAAACCTTGCCTATGACAAAAGTGTTTTCTGTACATATTTTCTGCGGACTTATATAACGGTAGCTCTGCAATTTTGCATAACACAAACACATTCAAACTTTAAACAATAAAAAGCTTAATCAAGAATTTAACAATAATATATTTAAAAGTTTTATTCCTGAAACGTTAGGTTAAAATGCGGTAAACTTTATGGTTTAAAGGTTGAAAGTTAATATTTATTTTAATTACGGTAAAACATTTGCTGTTCCAGTACTTTTTATACAAACTCTATCAAAAAGACAATATTATATTTTGTTTAACTTGATTTACCCATTTGGAACAGAACCACAGATTACTAAATAGTTTCTACGTAAACAAAACTAACTAAATAAATAAGACACTATTTAGAAAATATTATTAAATTTATTGAATGATAATATAATTTTTTTGTCAAAATTATAATAAAAATGTGTATCATTAACTTTTTGTCTTAAAACTTATAATCACAACACTCAATGCTATTAATTTGCGAAGTTTAGTCGTCGAGCAAGCCGACTCGCTAAGAAAACTTTGTCGATTTAATTGCTTGACCCAAATTATATTCTCGAAAGTCTATCTAACGAAGGGTAATACAGAAAAATAATAACTTAATTCGAATCTTTCAAAGGATAATAATAGATATCACTATTGATTTTGATAGATGTCCTAAAATAATGGAGATAAAATTTGCTTCATTCGGTGAAAAGAAAGCAGACACGTGAAACGTATTAACTAAATAAGAAAATGATGATGTTTTACAACATCCTGCTTCGCCTTACAGAGATGTGATGGAGATGTAGAGATTCGAAATACAAGAAACAATTTTTTATCAAAGAATAAATTTTTATTGTTTAACTCGTTCTAATCAAAGTATAAATTATTAATATTTTTTAAATACTAAAGTTAAAGTAGTAGTACGTAGCTGTTGAGTACCCTGTAGTTTGTTCACTGTGAAAGTAGCAGCGCTGAAAGAATGGCGTGTATTATTACGGCTGCTGTACACTCTCGCCGAGAGCTCTCGGGCGAGACTCTCTTACGAGGCTGACAGGCGTGGGTGAGACGAGGCGAGTACACTCATATACTCTCGTATTCGCGCGGTCTCGCTGTGTCTCGGCGAGTGTGTACACCCGTCATTACTTTTGTAATGCAAAAAAACTTGCTTCCAGCACCCTACTACATTTAATCAAACTTAGATCTTACTGAGTGAAATACAAACTCCTTAGAACCTAAACGCAGAAAAACCGTGTACAATGTAGGTGCACTCGAGTCGGAAGTGGAGGTACACGCCGCCATGACGATGATTATGGGGGCGTGTAAAAAGTAAAACTAAAGCACGCAATTACTCTTGCTATTCGTAGACGACGCACGCCGGACCAAAACCACACAAAATCTACGTCTAACAGTACTATTATTTATTCTGTGGTATAACGAACAAACATATATTTTTTTTTTATGTTATAAAAACGTATAAATATGTTATGACTATAGTTCGGGATACCAAACGGGCATAAGCGGGCTTCAATGGCGTTGTTAATACGCTCCAAGAGGCACCAAGTAATAGTATACTTCCATCAAAACCCTCAGACATGGAAAAAAGTTAAAGTTACATGTAAAAGTTAAAACAGAGGCTTACGGTCAATTTGGCATCAGTTCAGTCCATCAGGTCGGTCAGGAGTTTCGGAAGGATGATAGTGTAAGTAACGTTTACACTGTAAAGTGTAAACGTTTGATTGATAGACTGATAATTTTTTATATGGACATTTTCAGACCTCTGGCGTCAATCGCAGACTGATGCCAAACTGATGCCAGATTGAGAGTGTAGACTACACGCTGGTACAGTGCTCGGCTCTTCACCCGGAGGTCGTTGGTTCGATTCCCGCCTTGGAAACATGTTATTTCCAAGTTTGGCTAGGCAATGCAGGCTAATCACCTGATTGTCTGATAAGTAAGATGATCCATCCATGCGTCGGAGGGGCATGTAAAAAGTCGGTCCTGCGCCTGATCTCTCGCCAGTCGTGTCTGTCATCCGTCCCACTGTGAGGCCTACTCACCGAAACCAGTGTGGTAGAGTTATTATGTGACAGGTACTGACTTGCTCCCTGAAGTAAGAATTGTGTTTCATATCTGAATGTGGAAACAGGCGTTGTACAGTGTTTGTGCATATTCAGAAATAGCACACTCCACATGTTTTCTATTAATGGAATACTTTCCTCCAGAGACCAGGCTTTGTTAGCAAAAGTGTGTACACGATATAGCTTTTTAGAACGCGCATTCTGTTTTTCAGGAAAATTAATTGTTAAGTCTCTATACATTGTACCGACTGTAGAGTGCAAAGAATTTTTTAACGATAGATTCTTATAAGAGTTACGATAAAATAATAGTTTAAATATATCAATTTTGTTGCTAAATAAGATTTTTAAATGCAAGGAAGACTCGAAATATCCACGTCCTATACGTGTGAATTCACTTCGTCTCTGTATTCTGCAATGGATCAGCCGTCTAGACTTGTAGTAGTGCAGTAGTAATTTTATCAGGTGCTAAATGAGTGAGCAAGGAGGACATGTCGGGAGTGCGGCGCGGGGGCGGAGCGGGGGGGTGGGGAGGCAGGGCGCGGCGACGGCGGCGGGGGTCGCGCGTCCTCCCGGCGAGCGCCGCAGTCCGTGCGAGGTGCCGCCGCCGGCTCGTTGTACACCGCCGTCACGCGCTACCCACCGCGGAGACGACGCTCGCGACTCGCGATCGCCTTTGTTTACTGCTCCCGTGCGCTCGCAGCTCCCCCGGCTGTTCCCGGTGCCCGCGCCCGACGTGTCCCAGTGCTTTTTCTGTGATAGTGTGATTCGATGTGCGTTTGGTCGTCCGGTGTTTATGGAGCTCGCGCCCCCTGAGCAGCGCTGAACCCGCGCCATGGCGGCCACGGCCCGCCGCGAGATCGACACCGGCGAGGAGGACATCGCCGCCATCGCGAAACAGATCTCGGATCACGCCGAGGCGATATATCAGACTTGGAAGGCGCGCGGCCTCGCACCTACGGAGATACTGTCGTGCAGGCCCACGCCCGGCCTCAAATTGACCGAGAGTTTGCGAACTAAACCTAAACCGGAGCCGAAGCCAGAAATAAAACAACGGCCCGAGTTTCGCAGTAATCGTCCCGAAATACGGGAGCGCCCCGAACCGCGGAGGGAGCAGAGGACCGAGCCGAGGCGAGACGTTCGCCTCGAGTCCGACGGCGATGTCGTTGAAGTATCTCTGCCGCCGGATCTGGTCCCGGAGCGAAACGGAACCGGCCCCGGCGTGAACGCGAGACGCCTAGACTCGGCCGCCATGCGCCTGGAGGTGGCCAGGGAGGAGGAGCGTCTCCTGCGGGCGCTCCGCACGGGCGGCGTCGTCGCGGAAAGGCCGGCCGAGAGGCCCGACGTCGTGCCGCCCCTATCTCTAGTCGATTACGCCAAGAGCCGGTATCAAGATAAACTAGACACCGGAGCTAGAAAGCCAGCGACCGGTGCCAGCGGCGAAAGGCGGTCGTCCTTTGGTTCGCATGTCACCGAGGCGAGATCTAAGTTCGAGGCACGGGCTCGGCGCGCTTCCAGTGCTGGAGCCGCCGGTGAGACGTCGTCCTCTGGAGTAACGCCGGTCAGGCCTTTCCTGAGTCGAGGATCCGTCGCCGAGAGGGTGCTCATGTTCGAGCGATGTCCGAGCGAGGCGACCCTCGAGCTAGCCAAGAGAAAATCTCCAGCTGCGGTATCATGGCGCGGACCGCACGACGTCATTAACAGAGCACAGGTAGGATACAGTTTGTGTGAATTCATCGCATGTTTACATTACAAACGAACTCGTGATTGAATCGCTCAGCGTGTCGTCGCTCAGGGACAGGTAGATGGTCATGGAAGTGTGAATAATGAGGAGGCATTATGTAAGCTACAGTCGAAGTGGATTGCAGTGTAATCTGCGGTTGTATATCTAGATGATGTCAGCAATAAAAATTACTTCGACCAATGTCACAAATCCTTTGTGGTTAGGCGACACGAGGAGGTTACAAATAGTTTTGGGTTCTATGATGCCAGTTGTCACAGACGATTTATTAATCACAAGAACTGCGTTATTAATAAAGTAAATAATTACATTCTGATGTATTTGAACAGTTGCTTTTAACTTTTCAATGCTATTTATATCAAAAATTGATAATTTATTCAAAGAAGCATCTACTTACTAGTGCCATGTTGAGTTTGTTCCGATTTTTTTACATTTCAGATCTGCTGTTCATCATATTATATGCTCTCCTGATAATTAATAAAGGTCCTTAAAGATGGTTCATATTGAATTCATTTTAATGATTCTTGTGATCTTATACCTAGTCTATACAGTAAAGCTTCATTGGGTAGTTTGAAAGTTATGTTGTGTAACACATTGACCAGTTTTCTATTTGTAACATGTAAACTTGAACAATTTTACTTTCTGAACAATGATTAATATTACAATAATCTGTGTAAAAAACATCACAAAATAATTATTTATCTGTATTTAATTAACTTTCATTATGCCTTTTCACGGATTTTTGATAAACAAGGTTTTCTAACGCATCTTTACACCTATTAAATCCAATAAGTCCTAAATAAATGCACATAATATATGTAATAATTAACGTATTACCAAAAGCTCTATATCAAGTGTCCAAGCCATACAAACACTCTCGTATCATCGGTGTCAGGTTCATTACTTCTGATATAATGTTCCAATTGCTTCCCGAAACTCGATATAAAAACTTGGCAAGCCCATACAGATGTCCGCTCCAGAGATTTAAAAAATGAAATACACAGACAGGCTTTGTTCGTGCTATTAAATGTGTGTTATAGGTCAAGTAACACAGCGGTCTGTGTGCTATTTGACAAAACGCCAATTCCTCGTAGCGTCCAGAGAAGCCAGAATTTGTATATTATGTTGGGGATTTATCTCTTTAATGGCGTTAACCCCGCTGTGTTACAGATACCACTTAACTATTACTCCAATAAATTTTATCTTCATTATGAATTTCAAGGTTGTAATTAAATATTCAGATAGACCCTATGTACTATCGAAATGATTCCAATTTCATACCTCATATTAAAAATTTTCTATAATCTCTGATCAACTTTATTATCCTTCATGAGTACAAAACTCTTTCAAATATTATCTTAGCTTCGAACAGACTTTGTTCAATGTCTAGACTCAAGATTACATAAGAGTTCTCCAATGTTTTTATTTACACCAGTTTCTTTGCCTCAGATAACTTAACCGAAATGTCGAAGCTTAAGACGAAATTTGATTAAGGTTTTGAAATTGAACCAAAATATTTAGTTATATGAGTATTTTATTAACGTGCCAAGGCTGTTGGGTTTGAGGTATTAAAGTTTACGTTACTTTAAGTGCCTACCACTTATTGATCATTAACATTTTATGGTGCCTGCAGTACAAGTAAGTGCTCAACTTTATACATTTTTGGCAATGTTGATATTTTGGTTTTACGCTTAGAAACTACGGCGTGTGACTCCATCAACAAGCTTAAATGGTGTAAGAAATATATAAAAATAAGTGATTTTAGGAAATACGAGGTATGTTGGTAAATTTATATTACAAAAAATATCCACAGCCGAACATATAACCTCCTCGTTTTTGGAAGTCGGTTAGAAATTAAAAAGTGTAGGTACAAAAATGTATCTACTTCACTGACTTTAACAAAAAAAAGTCAATTTTTATTAACCAAATAGATGTCTATCAAGCAGTTTTACGATACTATCTGAATTGTATAAGACATCCTAAAAATTTATGGATGCCTTCAAGTGAATAGCTAGTGTCGTTTTTAGGGTTTTAGAAAAATTTTTACGCTCTTTACTCCATGTTGTTCTAAATTGAAAATTTTGATAATTGGATTTATTAAATGTTCTTAGGTTGTAAAAGATATATATAAATAAATAAAAAACAGAAGCAAATTATTTTTTAGCAGTTGCTGGTCAATATCAATATCTAAAAAGCTTAAGTGGTCTACATTCGATTTTCGTAATATCTTTGTAATTCACCTCAATTTACATTGCGTGTTGCTCAGACAGTCCGAAATACGAAGGTTCACCGTCTAGCGAATTGTTTAACACCACATTAACACCTTCCAATTCTTGTTAGATTTGTTTAGAGGAGATCCAAAAATCGTATTTCAAACGACGATAATCAATAATTTGGTAAATGGAGATACGTATCTCTATAAGGACAAGGGAGAACTGTATTAACTTGCCCGAATTTGTATTAAAATACATTAACATTGATTAGCGCTTTGTGGTTTGCGGTGAAGCTATTTTAACACAATTATTAGGTGAAGAAATTCATGATGTATTGCAGTTTACTGAGAAACCAGTCAGACGGAATGAAACGTCACCGCTAAGAATAGAAGTTACTTGGGATAGTACGAGCTTGCAATGTATAGCCGTGTTGTGAAGCGAGGATGACTTATGAATCATATTGTTCATTATTAAAATCGTCCAAGCGAAAAATAATCACGAAACGGCGACCTTCTGAAGAAACATGCGAAGAGTACATTTGCGTCGAGGCTCGAAGGACCAAATGAAAACGTCACCTTTGAACAATGTAACTCTTTCAATTTTTATTAAAATTAATCAATTATTTTAATAAAAATTGCCACTGCAAACATTGCAAACTGCCACTTAAAAAAAAGAAAAAACGCTCTATGGGTGCAGTTTTCTTAATGATCTAAACTATTTTAATTTACAAATACAAAAATATTTTATTGACATAAACATTTTGACAACTTTTTAATTTAACGGTCCCCCAAACTAGGCGAGGCCTGTCCTATGGGGGAGTGGATTTGGATTGCTGATACTTTTGCCAACGACGCAAATATTGAGGGTGATTTATTTTTAGGTTAATTAGGATTTAGGAGCCTAAAATTTTTAGTTTTAAAATAGAAATTTTACGGAGCGGCCGTTGACATATATTTTCATGTAACAGTAGTCGATGGTCGGTGTGCGCGGAATCATAAACAGCACGAGCAGGATATGAATTCTAAATATTCGTGTCACAGATTGACTTGCATTGTTAAACACTCTTAGGAAAGTATAGGCGAGACTCAAGGCATAATTTAAGGTCACGTCTCCACCTACGACTGCAACGTATTAACCTGAGATAAACTTCTGCATACTAATGTAAGTCGCGCACAAAAAATATGTTTTTTCCACTTTATGCACTCGAGATGCCGTAGGAGAGCCAGACTTTGGCACGAAGACGGCCGGCTCGAGCGGAGTGATACCACGGCCTCACAGAAAACTGGCGTGAAACAGCGTTGTGCTGGGTTTCGTCCAGTGAGTGAGTTTACCGGTAGCCCAACTTCCCTAATCGGGTATCCCTATCCCCACTCCCTATTCCCTCATAAAAGGCCGGCAAAGCACTTGCGACTCTCTGTATGTTACGAGAGTCGTTGGGCGATGGCAATTGCTTTACATCAGGTAACCCGTCTGCTCGCTTGCCCCCTAAATATCATTTAAAACAATATTTTTTAGAAGTATACCAGCCGATAAATGTTACGCATTAGTTCCTATTGCGTTGTTGCATTTGTCGTTATTATATTAATTGTTATTACACTTTTACATAACAAGTAACTCAGATTAATACTCTTTTATTCACAAGAGTACGTGGTTAGTTAAGTCAAGATTTTAGACATTCTACCTTGAACAATGTAATGTGAATAAAAATATATGCAAATGCTAAAAATGAGAAAATACAATTTAAGTTGCGGTGTAGGATTGCGTTATTAAGATTAATATAAACTTGTGTGTGTGTTATGACCAATCACCATGCATTTCCAACGCGTGTCGAGGCAAACGAAAATCAACTGCACATCGGCTGAAGGAGATTGTTCACCTCGGTCGACGTGTCTCTAAATGTAAAGAAAAAAATAGGTGTTCTAATTTTAAACTGAACACAAACGCGGGAACTTTGGCGCAAGTCCAGCGGCGCTGATTAGAAACGAATGACAAGCGGTTGCATATTATAACGGAGTATTTTATACAAGAGGAATTATAAAAGACAGGCCACTAGGCAGGAGACCTTAACTAAGTAAATTGCATAAGAAGAAGAAACCAACAAATGACATGTTTGAAATGGATTTATAACTTCTAGCTATATTTGGTTTGGCCTGGACCACATCATAGAAAGCCCAGGTGTCTTCTATACTTAGATTGCTTAGATTGTTTAAAAATGTAATAAAACACAGGAAGGGCATCGTAACCGTCACAAGTCGTAACTCGAACGGAAGTCTCGTTTTTGGTAATCTAGAACAATCAACGGATTCGAACTGTTTGTACAGCTTTACATAATCTCTAACTACCATTACAAGCTATTTTTACGTCGTTATGATGAAATCGAAAAAAAAGAACTCAAAAAATGCCGATACTATTAATTTTGATTTTTCCGAAGACAAAAATTAAAGTAGAGTATTCTTGTTTCTGATCTTCAAAGTGAATATAAATCACAATTTTAGAAGCAATAGCGGATATCCCTTGAAATCCAGAAGAAGTGTGACAGAAATATGATTAGGGACCATTCATAAAGTACGTCACATGTATAGGGGGAGGGGGTGACATTGTGTGACAGGGTATAGTTTTGAGACATCACATTTCAAATTTTATAAATTTAATGTCGAAATTTGAAATTTTTAAATATAAGGGTGGTTTAAATTTTTAGATGTAATATTGCTAATTTGTGACATCACAATAGGGGGGGGGGGTGAAGACTCAGAAATGTAACTACCTTTAACCTGTAACATGGGGGGTAGAGTTTAAAATCGCGAAATTTGTGTGACGTGCTTTGTGGATTCTCCCTTATGTAGAGCGTGCGTGATAAAAGTATTTTATTCGTCGAATGTGTGTTATCAGTCAACGACTTCTTAATAACAAAATGCGTACTGTTTTGATTTCATTTAACGTGTTAAACTTAAGTATGTGATCTGAGTTGGTACTTACCCCCTTAATTATAAAAATATTTTTAAGCAATGTTTAACTAATCAAGGATCGCTGTCCCTTTCTTAATTTTTAAAAATACGTTTTTAATAATCCAGAAAAGGACAACGAGTCTTGATTAATTAAACACTACTTAAATATTTTTATGAATAAGGTTATTAATGTTTAAAAGGTGATAAAATTTTTCCAGTCTAGTATAGTATAAATTTATATTACAATGGAAATGATGAAAATGTTTTTTCTTTATTCATGCTAGATGCTTTCCCGAAAGATTTCCGATTTTCATTGCTTATGTACAAAATGCAGATGAACCGAATGCTTTATCGAAATTTTGTCGCTTTGTAGCCCGAACGATTTTTCCTTTGACTTCAACCAAAGTGCAATTTGAAAAGCTGAAAATGTTTTCTGTGTATATACACGTATACCTTTACTTTCAAAAAATCTACGAAGGCTTTATTTAAGAACATAAAATTATTCCGCAGTTTTGTACACTGTAGAATAATACATACTTCCATACTAATAATATTGTAAATGCGAAAGTGAGACTGTCTGTCTTCTGAAGAGGTTACTTCACGTATATATAGGATGCTTTTTATTCCGGAAAAATGTACAGTTCCCTCGCGATAAACGAATTTTGGCGCAACCGAGTTGCGGTCTTCGACTTGTATTAACAGGTATATTCTTTAATCTCTGCCATAATTGTAAGAGTTGTGCTCCAAATCTATTGATTCAATCCTTTTCAGGCTTCTTTTGTCAATTCCTTCTCCAGTTGCCTTGACCTTAATATCAGTATTTGCAACGTGTGCGTCATATTCGGTCATACCTATAAAAGTACCTACACTAAGATTCACGCATTTAATAAGGTCAACTGTGTTTAATTCGTCATCATAATAATAGCTAAGCCAAGTTTATTTTACAGTGTTTTCTTTTTATATTATTTTTTTTTATTTCAAATATAGAACTGTCACTAAAACCTTTCCAGCTTGCAAGGAAAATTATAATTAGCTTACCCATACATGGCAGCGAGGTTATGCCAATGCCAGTCGATTTGGCATGCCCAAAAATGGAGGCAAGATCAAATATGGAGCCACTGGCTTGTGCCCGCGGCTTTGCTCGTGTGGAATTCGAAAATGATAAAGAAACGATTTTCGGCATAGACAAGGGTGGAGGCTTTTCATCTAAGTCTATGACGAAAATCTAATCAATTGGTTACTTCGTTAGGGGATGTTAAAAGAACAAACTAATAAATTAATAATATGTTATGACTAGTTGATGCCCGCAACTTCTTCGCGCGAAAATTTGTATGTCACGGAAACCGTATATTTTCCCGGGATAAAAAGTTTGCTATAAGTTGCTATTAAATGAAAAAAGATTTATTAGAATCCGTACAAACAGACAAACA
Organism: Cyclargus thomasi; assembly: GCA_026546445.1. Lineage (NCBI taxonomy): Eukaryota > Metazoa > Arthropoda > Insecta > Lepidoptera > Lycaenidae > Cyclargus > Cyclargus thomasi. The sequence continues at coordinate 7,405 of JAOTAV010013178.1, read as the reverse complement.
GACAACTTTTTTAGTCGATTTGTGTTCTATTACTGTTCCTAACACATTAGTTTGTAAAAATATTAATTGTACAGACACGCCGATGTTCCTGTTTTATTTTTATTATTAGATGAAAATGTTTTAATCAGGGTGTAATATGTTAAATACTACGGTTGCGGTTGCTCGGTGTGGAATTTGTAAAGGGCTGAAGGCCAACGAGTGTGTTGCATGTTCTCGCACAGTCAGGACGTTAGGGTGGACACGCAGTTGCGATCGATCGTTTCGATTCATCGCAACATCTTTGCGATTTAGAAAGTATATATCAAAACCCCAGGATAACATTTTTTCTTCATCTTTTTTTATTATTCTTCTTAATAAATTCTTTATCTTTCTTTGTAGAATCGTCGATAAATACAGGAGTGACATTTAAGCGTTTGATACTCGTAATATGAGGGATCAAATTTTACTCACGGTCATGCCAGTTTCATACATTGTGACTGGCAATTCTTCAAATAAGCTTAATTTAATTGCGATATACAGGTGTAACTAAAGTAAGTGATATAAAACTTTAGAGATCGTATGTGTCCCTGATAGGCAGTTCACTGTGAAAGTGAAAGCGAAAAATTTTTTTGCGATTTTTTACCGCGTTCAGCGCTGCTTCTTTCACAGTGAACTCTATACCAAGAACATGTTTGATCCCTAAAGTTATATAATAAGTGTAGAAATGATCGCAAACAATTTATCCGCTTTTATTAGAAAGAGTTTCGTTACATATTTTATTGATTTTAAGCTCCTAAACATATTACAATTTAAAGTTTAACGACCGTTCACGACATTTTAAATGTTATTAGTCACTATGACATTTGACCTACAATTAAAATTACACACTACAAATAAAATATTGCTTATTTTCTTTTTTATTAACTGAAGCATTTAAAGTAAAGATTTGTTTTTATGATATTTCAATGTCAATAGAAATTTAATACATTTTTCTAAAATTCAGCACTTTACTCTATTTCAAAATATTTTTATTTCATACTTTACAGGTAACAAAAATAATAAGCGACATTAGTTTATAAATCACAAAAAATTGTTTCACTTATTACAGTATTATCAGGCTGTCATAAAAAAACCTTATAGTATTGTTGTTTTATGATATTTTGGGGGCAAGCGAGCAGACAGGACAGACCTGATGGAAAGCAACAGCCATCGCCCATGGACATCTGAAGAGTCGCAAGTGCGTGGCCGGCATTTTTGGGGGAACATGAATACGGATAGGGGAATTAGGGAAGTTGAGCCACCGGTAAATTCACACACTGAACGAAACACAACCTAACGCCGTTTTACGCCAGTTTTCTGTGAGGCCGTGGTATAACTCCAGCCGAGCCGGCCCATGCGTACCGAAGCGTGGCTCTCCCACGGCAATGATCATCCGTATCATGTACTTGAGATCGGAAAATGTCTCATTGATACACACCTCCACCGGGGTTTGAACCTGCACACTCTCGAGTGCGAACCAAAGGTCTTACCCACTAGGCTACGGACGCTCATAAAGTATTATAACTTTTTTTATTCCAACCTGTATATCCAGGAGTATAGCTTGTTTCCCACTTCTCCGCACGCCGCTAGATGTAAATTTTGGTAGGAGTTTACCGGCTACGCCTGCTTTGATCACATTCATATTTCGTATCGACCCAACTGGTGGGCAATTTCATAGCGTGTGAACATCGTATTAATCGCTGATAGCGATGATCGTGATTTATCTAGCGGGGGAACTTTGAACAATACCACTATAACTTTGCCTTGGCTAATTGCTAAGTTTTGTACCGGATACCAACTTTCTAGACCGCCTTTTGACATACTCAACACTGGCAAGTACGGAGATTCTTGTTAAAAAGTCGTGTAAGCAAAATGTAATCTGGCAACTTTTGTGATATATCATAAAGAGAATTCGGAATCTAATATGGAAAAAGAAATTTTAGATTCGAAACACGTACCTAAATATTGGATAAATTATTATCTAAGTATTCGAAAAATTAAATGAGACAGAATCAAATATTCATATTATGAAACATTCCTTAACTTCAGTAATAATTTTAAAGAAAAAGAAAAACGACACTAAAAGTGCAAACTGCACCTTTAGTGTCGTTTTTCTTTTTTTCTTTTATATATTTATCAAGTTTTGCAAATTATATGAAAATTCGTAGCGAGAAAGTCATAAAAATCTTTTGTTTTGTTGAAGACGGGGCTCGTACAAAAGCGGTCAAATAGGACAAGTTTTATCTCCTCTCTGCATTTCTACATATAGTATTGTTATGCATATAATCGGAAATTGCTGAAGATTAGGCGAACCAACAGGCGATTTACCCACATACCCATAGAAGACGGTTAGCCACAATACGTATTTAGACAACTTTCCAATTTGCTGCTTGCAGACAATTTGCGTTAGAAATATTAGGCTATAAAAAAATTTAAGACTTGAAGTATGCTTCTAAACTGTAAACAGTAAACTGGGTGCTCTCTTGTCCCGTTCCAGTAGCAAATAGCAAATTAAATTGCACTAATAAAGTACACTATACGAGTACTGGGACATGTCAATAGTAAAAAAAATAGTAAAGCGGCACAAAGGTTTTACTATACTATAGATATATTATTCTTTTCTCAATGAAATGACTTTAGACTTTAAACTACTTGTACTTATTAAAATAGCAAAAAAAAATCAAAATCGTTTTTATTTAAAACAAGTACACTTTTTGAACGTCGAGACTACGGTGCATACCACCGGTTCGGGAACTAACCTGGCGAGAAGAACCGGCACGGCGCGTCCACCTTTTACCTATGTGAAAAAATATAATACAATGTATTGTAGCTTGTAGCCAATTTCTTTTTCGAACTCTACCATACATACTTATCACTAATTGATCAATATCTTGTTCCCAAATGATTTACATAACTAACAATAAGAAGCATGCATTCAGGCGTTTTTCTGTTCTTATCTCGATGTGATTATGGTGATATACGGTTTAGAACTTACTGCCAGAAGCGCTTTCACTTTCACATCGTTGTTAGGCGCCTTTCGTAAGTTAATTCGCGCCATGTCACCGCGTGACATGAGAACTTTTTTATTTAGTGCTCTCGTCTGTAGCCGGAGGCGAAGGTGCCTGGCCATAGTGCCATAACAATCTAGTTAAATGATTTTGCTTACCGTTATGTCACATTATCTAACTAATAGGTATTTAACCTAACATGATAATACTGTCGCTTTTAGTTATTTAACCAAGAGCTTGTTTCACCACTTCCTGATAAGTGCCGTATAGCGCTTCCTACAACTTATCTGTCAGATGAAGTATAGAATGTAACAAATAAGTTGTGGATAGACTATCCGACACTCATCAGGAAGTAATGAAAAAACCCCTTAATATTTCTCAAAATCTAGTACAATACGGTATTAATGAGGAACTCAATTCAAAGACCTACTAATTATTTCGGAAGCCGCCGAGCCCACACATACATAAATAAAAATCATTTTTCGTGACAACAAAGAAAAATTACGCTGGCCCAAAAAGGACATTACCATATAAATTGTTACCAACAAGTCAATTAAGTTTGTTTGTAAGGTGTATGTTACCTGTAAGGCAATCAATCGTTATGTACCTACTCGTAATGAGTTTAGCAACGTCTGCGTCATACGCCTTAATTAACAGCCTGTGTGATTTCCTTTATCATCAGATAACTTCACGTTTGTTAAAGCCTGGTGGGCGTACGAATAGAAATTATTCCATATTTGAACGTATAGGATTGAAGATGAATACTTTGGGTAGGTACCTACAGACTACGAATCAACGTGGAATTAAATATAATTTCAGGTTCATGTTCCATAAAAAAAATGTATTTATTTATTTATGGAACATGAACCTGAAAAATAAAAGAAATTTCTAGCCAGCCATTGTTTTATTAGCAAGCCAGTATTCTATTAACTAGTCTTTTGTTTAGCTAATGCATTGTGCAACCGACCTACGCAGGTAAATAGTAAATACGCAGAGATTGCCAATACATTATTGAAGAGTGTGACTGAGTTGCAAGTGACGAATGATCGTTGGCGCCAAAAAAAGTGAAAACAAACAGAAGATTCTTGATCTTTGGTATATTTATAGATGACCACGGTGACACCGAACTGGAACGGAAAACACCGGAAACCGTTATAAGTCAGTCACATACCTCCGATGACCTGAAAACCCTAGATCGCCCTTCGTAAAGTCTACCGGAAAACTTTCGAAACTCAGGAAATATCTACTTAGTACTACTTAATAATACTAATAAAAATAACCAGCAATTTTTCTTGGTTATCAGACATTTTAAGTATTCCCAATAAAATATATTATTTAACAAGGACGAACTACGAAAAGAAAGGAAAAGTACAACGAACCGAAAAACTATCTTTATTAGTCTAATTTAACTTTACATGGAAAAGATACCACTTGATTAAATAACAATTGAGTTAGTCATCAAAATATTATAGTTGAATTATTGCTTCATTTCAAGTCTAAATGAAGATAAAATAAAGAGTACAGAAATACAAGTTAAACGCTTAAACGACTTGGCCATATCCGAGATCAACGCATAGGCTACTTTTTACATAACGCTGCCAAATAAAGTAGCTGTCTGATAGAAGTATACAGGAAAACACGGGGATCTGTCAACGTACGATCCACATTTGAAACAAAGAACCATTATGATTATTTTAGAACATTGTTCGCAGCTTTCTTTAGCGACGGGGACGTGAGAAGTATTCATTAATTCTGGTCGAAAGAGATCTCGCACAATGGAACGTCAAACCTTGACCACAGAAAGTAAATTGGGTTTAAGAGTAAGAAAGTGAACTTAATTTTATTATAGGCAATAATTATTGTGATTAAGGTTATTCTAATGTGTATTCTGTGATTAAACATACTTCAACACTTTTACCCCCTTATTAATAAAAATATTTAAACAGTGTTTCAATTGAAAACGTCACAAAATCTTGATTATTTTTAGTTCGAAATACATAGTTATAGTCTCAGCAGTAATTAAAGTCATTCGGTTCCCAGTGATATTTTGTTTGCTTTATGCAAAGTTAAAACTAAAAAAAAACCGAAGTTGAAACTAATGAGAATCACTTCGCCTTCTCTACTTCACTAATACACTTAACTAATAAAGTTTAAATGTTTAAGTAAAAATGATAAATAAACTATTTTTTTATCGTTTGTAGTTTGCTTAATAATTAGAAGTTAACTTTTACGCGGTCTGCGGTGTAATATTAACCGTGCTAAGTAAGAAGGCCTTAATTATAATATTATGTGTCATAGAATTCAAATTCAATAACTTTCAACAACTAAATTATTTCCATTGTAAGTTGATACAGGGTTGGATATTACAGTCCTTCAAACTAGGCGTAGCCTGTGCTATGGAGGAAATGCTACGAGTACAAAGTATTGATTTCGACTTACCATAATAACATTAAATTTTTTTAACATCTCAAAAATATACCAAAAAAAAAACTTCTAATATTTTAAAAGTAAACATAACAAAAGATATTAAACACCGAAATTATGGCAAAAGGAAACCCATCTAATCATTCCTCTCTATAACGTCTATTACGCTACATCAATTTTAACTGGCCAATATAAAATTTAACCCGGAACTTGACTAGAATGTGCAAATTTTTGGAAATATACATAACGTTACGTGTAGTATTATAATTGTTATTGCTGTACATTGCGTAACTCATCAAGTGAGCTGGCTAATATTTAAATTAACTTGCTTCCGTATAGGCCATGATAGTGAATATTGCTTATTAACTCCGCTGTTTCTTCCGCTACTGTCATATTTTATAGAGTCTATGAAATATGTTACAAAGCTTTAATATTACCAAATGAAAAGAAAAACTATAAAATATATCCATCAAAATTTTGCGCGGTAATCGTACACTTTTCCGAATTAAAATGTATCCTAGGTCTCTCCATACCAAATTTTAACAAAAGGGTTTAGCGGTTAGAAAGTGAAGAGGTAACAGACAGACAGGGAGATATACAAACAGGCACACTTTCGCATTTATAATATTATATAATATGGAAGTATGGATGTGCTGAAGTTCCAATATTATTAGCTGACTTCAATAGGGAATATGCATGATTTTTTTCTTTCTTTATAAATGCTATTTCACTCTATATAATCTAAACAAAGTATTCCATACGTCTTTATCTCCTTCATAGCCAACGCTCATTGGCATTAATATAATATCTATGGACGTTTCACACCACGTCAATCTAGCCCCGTGCTAAGTACCCGAGTGACTTGTGTTACAGGTATCAGACAACGGAAATATATTTAATACTTTTTATAGTATACACATATTTAAGATTTTTATTATATTATACACATATTTAATACACATCCAAGACCCAGAAATATTTAAAAAAATTTTGCTCCGTCGGCGGGATTCGAACCCGCGACCCCCAGCTTAAGCTCGTGGCACTTTAAAAGGTCAAGCTTTTATGTTGTCCTTCTCACTTAGTTTCAGTTTCATTGATTATTATCAGTATATTACTTTTAGGGCCTGTTTCACTGCTTACTGTTAAAGTTTCTGTTAGGCTATCCGCAACTTTTTTGATAGATTCTCCATACAAAATCTGTCAAATGAAGTTGTTTCTGTCAAATAAATAGACTATCTGTAAGCGGTGAAACAGGTCCTAAATCTATACCTCTATATCTATATGTTTTTATCTGACACTTGAATGTATGCAGGCTCTACATACAACATGATCGTCTATAATCGCCACGACCATCGTGCAAGCATCCGCATTATTGTTCGTAGTACTTTGTCAACGAGATTAAAGACGAATAGAGACGATGATCGGCGAGCAGAGCCGAGTAGGCCTCCGCGACCATCGTGCTCGCGTGTCACGTTTGTTATCCTCAATTATGAAGAAGAGCCATGATTATATAATTAATGCATAATATGGAAGTTGCTTCAGAGCCAGATTGTGAATTTAAGTGAGTCACGTTATGTCAAACTCAGTAACAGATAACATGGAATTGACGTATCCCGACCAAATCACGTAGGCCGTCCACGGGCTCTGTACCAATTTCTTATTTATTTGATGGTATTTTTAGTAACAATATTTTATTTTTTTAGAAACTCATTGAAGAAAGGAAAGTCTCTTGGGTTGTCGAAATTCTCCGTGTTATTAAAAGGTTATTAAGTACAAATTGCTTTAACGATCTGTCATACTGCCCCGAGGATTTCATATATCATAAGATAGTATCAGAAAAAATTAATACTTTAAATGTTAAATCTGAATTATCTTTGGAAATAAACCTTCACTAACCTTTCCGTTGCGATGCAGTGCCCACGCCCATAAGATCGAGTCAAGGTAAAACAAATGAC